>ML778360.1:67724-113186 GCA_009831015.1 Picea engelmannii
CCCAACTTTCACAAGCAATTTTTGGCAAGAACTGTTTAAGCTACAAGGCACACAATTGCATCTCAGCTTAGCTTATCATCCCCAGACAGATGGTCAAACGGAAGTCGTCAACAAGTGTTTGGAAACATATCTGAGGTGCTTTGTCTCTGAAAAACAACACCAATGGGCTCAATGGTTACCCCTCGCCGAATGGTGGTACAACACTACATACCATACAACCACTCGCATGACTCCTTTTGAAGCAGTGTATGGACAGAAGCCACCTTCGGTTCTCTCATACTTACCAAGTACCTCGAAGGTCCAGGCGGTTGACCGAACACTTACAGTCCAAGAGGATATCCTTCATACCCTTAAAGAGAAATTGATCATAGCCCAAAATAGAATGAAGCAGCAAGTAGATCAAGGTCGCTCCGAACGTCAATTTGTAGAAGGGGATCAGGTGTTTCTACAACTGCAACCATATAAGAAAACTTCCCTCAAGGCCGAGTAGTGTCAGAAGCTAGCACCCAAATTTTATTTCCCTTACATAGTTCTCAAGCGTGTGGGACAAGTCACATATCAGTTAGCTTTTCCTAGTCAGTTGAAGCTACATCCTGTTTTTCATGTTTCATGCTTGAAGAAGGTGATTGGAACCAGGTGCCAAATTCAAACCAACCTTCCAGGGTTAGCTAAAGAAGGATCCATTTGGCTACAACCAGAAGTAGTTTTTGACCAGCGTGAGCGTCACCTACATCAGAGAACCATCAAGAAAGTGCTAGTACAGTGGAAAGATATGACTCTAGCAGATGCCACTTGGGAACCAGCTACCATTCTGCAGCAGTTTCCACATCTCAAGCCTTGAGGACAAGGCTGCTTTTAAGGGGGCGGACATGTTAAGGTCCTAACCCGCACATAGGTAGATCAATGTATTCAGATGTAATAAAGGTCAATATTAATAAGGCCTTTCAATAAAATAGAATAAGGCAGATGTAAGAAGACCTAATAGAAGCTTCCACTTCTACAAGGATCTTCCTCTAGATGCTTCTCTTAATAGACATATTTAGTATAAATAAGGGTCGAGGGTATGAAAACCCTAGCTTGGAGATTATTGTAATAGAGTGCTGCTCGACTGGAGTTTTTCCCCTCGAAGAGGCCTGTGAACATTGCTATATGAATCAAAGTGCTATTTCTATTGCTATTTCATATATCATTTTTGTGTATTGTGAAGATTATGCTGGATATTTTACTGTTATTCTTCCATTTCTAGCATTTCATTTATGTTCTACATATTTTATATATCTGGTATCTTGCAATCTCTTTAGATATAAATCTGAAATATCCCTTATAGAGATAGGTCTTGGAACTCTTTTCACAGTGCTCTCTTTTTCTTCTTCATCAATACATGTAAATGTATTGTTATGAGAATCTAGGACAACATGATGCGTTTTCAACCAATCTATTCCAATTAGAATATCATCAAACCCCAATTGTATAATATTTAGATCAACATTATTATTCACACCATTAAGACTTATGGAACAAACTCCGACCATATCATGGATTCTCCTTTTGGTTCTAGCGGCTAGTTGAACCAAACTTGATTTTTTAAGATTACTTTTCTCCAAATGTAATCTATCCACTATTTTAGGATCAATGTAACAATGAATTTCTCCTTAATCAACTAAAATAGAAATAGGTTTATTAATGTTTTGACCTTCCACCTCGATCATATTGGATTGGTACTCTGCTTGTCGATCATCTAAGGTTTCATATATTCTTCCCATTTCTTCTGTTGTTGTAGCCTCTTGGATGTTGTGCATGGTCTTCACCATGTCCTTTCTGTGAGGTCAATGCTTGTACATGTGATCTTCTTTGCATCCAAAACATTGGACATGTGATCTTCCTCTTTTTCCCAAGGATTCTTCTCTCTTGGATTCATCCTTAGCATAGCGGTCGGGCTGATTTTTATTTGGGATATTTCTATTGAAAGGAGGTTTGAATCCTTTATTTCTCTGATCAAAATTCTCCTTCTTATTATCCTTCCAATATTTGTGCAAAGACTATCTTCTCTTTACTTTCTCATATAGGTACTTATCCTTCCTAATGGTCTTAGTCAGAGTCCTAGGTTCATCATATGAATCTTCTCTTTATAAAAGGATGGAAGTCCACTAAAAAACCTATGTAATTTCACCTTCTCATATTTTATAAATTCCACATAATTTAGTATCCCCACAAACTTATTTTCATACTCTACCATGTTCATGCTTCCCAACCCGAGTTCAAAGAAATCTTACATTTTCTTGTCATAGAAGTTCTCTGAAAGGTACTCCTTCTGAAAATATTTCTTGAACTGCTTCCAAGTGATCCTATTCTCATTAATGTGCTCAAATTGCTTCAACTAATGCCACCACATAGAAGCTTTCCCATCTAAATGGTATGTGGCAATTATGGCTTATAGGTTTGATGAGTAGTTATTCAATTGAAAATACCTCCTAATTCCAAACAATAATGCCTCAACACCATATTCCCTTTCTCTTTCACCATCAAAGTATGATGGCTTAAGCTTCCTCAGCTCTCCTTGCAAACTGTCCAATTCATGTCTTCTTCTTTGGTGCCTAATAGTAGACACCTATGTAATACTTATTGAATCTTAAGATGCATGAAATTTCCTTGTTGAGTAGGGAGGTGAGTGATGTCTATGATTTTTGCTAGAACTTCTTGAATAACCAGTTCTTCTGCGGTCATCTCTTCTTTCATGACATCTTCCCTCTTCCTCCTATTTTGAGTTTGAACCATTCTTTGTTTTCCTTTGCAAATAATTTAACCTTTGCATCACTTGAGAATTTATTTGATTTTTTTCTTTTATCAGTCTCTCATTGTTTGTTTTGTAACTCCACACTTCTATTTTAAGTCTTCTCACAATCTCTATCATTGTTTCTTTTTCCCCTCTGACCTGGTGTCCATTGGATTCTGTCTTTGCATTACCAACACTGTTATTTAGACCTTTGGACTCTTTATCATGTCTGGAAGCTCCCTCTCCTTCTTCCATTTCTTGAATATGCATTCTTACATTGAGAAAATATGTTTACACCCCCTAATTCTGCAAAATGTGCAAGCAACCATTTTTTTAGAATTATGCATATTATAAAAAAAAAATTCCAAACAATGTTATAGGTCCTTTTTCTTCTCAATTCATGAAGAATATATTATCATTATACATATTATAATAGTTCCATGTTATCCTCCTCTGAATCATATTTCTAATGACCATAAGCTTTCCCCAATTCAATATTTGCACTGAAAGTTATGGCTTCCCGAAAAAAAATCACTTTCAATCCCTTTTCTTTTTTTTTGCAATAAGATCTTGTCGAAATATTCCACAACTCCTTTAACTGGTACATAATTCAAATTCTACACAAACGCTTCCATCAATCCACTTTCCTTGTGAGCATGGCTCTAAACCATGGGCTTATTCACTCTTTAGCGCCTTCCTCTATATTCTTCTACGGATGATCTTGTTAGAATACAATGTCCAAGGGATTGGTTACTACTAGGCTCTTCACGCCTCTAATTGACCCGTTTACCTTATCATGAGACCGACTCTAGGACCAAGTCCTCTAGACTTCATCCTTCGGCTATTCTCCCTTTTCAATATTTAAACTTCTCTTAGAGTAAACTTTGTCAAAACCATTCTATTAGCTCCACTCGCAGATCTGATGGTCGAGATTTCATCTCTCGTCGACTGGACGATCCTCGATCATCTAGAGGCCTCAACGATATCAACGGTCACAACTTAATCAAAATTTGAAATGGACAGACTTAATCAATGCGGGACTTTGGTTCTCTGGGACTCCAAAACATTACAACTCCCAAGTTTCTCAACTCCCCTAGAGTGATACTCGTTGAAGCTCTTACCCTATCCTTCCATTGTTAAATCAAATGGTCATGCAAACTCCAAGAGGGTCTCAGATCAACGAAACCCGTGAATTCACTACTCTGGGACATTAGAACTCTCGATTTTTTCAAATTCCTCAGAGTGATACCTGCCAAAGCAATCATAAAGTGATGATAACCACTTACCATCAATTAATGCCTTCACTTATGCTATCCTTCCACTAGTTGATCCAATGACCATGAATTAATCAAGTGTCAGGATGGAAGGTTCTTATTCATTTCATAACTTTGGAGCTCCAGGACTCTAGGATATTACAAATACTGAGTCATTCAACTCCCCTGGATTGATATTTGTGGAAGTGTTTATTCCATCCTTCCACTACTTTATCTAACGATTGAGAAAGGTTCTAAAGGGATCTTCAATCGATGGTCTGTTTGAATTCGTGAATTCGGTCTTTGACACTTTCATTGGTAGAGACATTAGATACCCCTGGAGGCTATACGTGTGGAGATGACATGGCATGTTTATGTCACCTATGGTGACGTGGACCCATGGCATGTGTGCCATGTGTCACTAAAAAATGAACAGGTTAGGGTCCAAAAGGTACTAAATCTAGGTGACACATGTCCTCACATGGTAACCTGACCACATGGAATATGACACATCATCAATCAAACAGATGGTCCACCATCTATGCTTTAGAACTAACGGCCTGCATTACTCCCGAATTCTTCCCTTGATCTAACAGTCAATGATATTTCAAGACTTCGGCGCTCTGGTGCTTCGGGTTATAGTAGTTCTAAAATGATTTGATTCTCCTAGAATTAACTTCTCGAAGTGGTGAATGCCCAATGACCCTGATCAATGAATGAGATTTCACCTGAGCCTCCTATCAAATCGAATGATTGAAAATACTTCATGACTTTGGCCTTTTCCATACTTCTTCCCTATCTCCCATAATCACCAAAGCGATGAAGTTTCAGAGTTTTCCATCTCTTGCTTGGGTTCGATCAATGATTTTTATCACTCATGAGATCCAAAAGGGATGACCATGACTCTACGATCCTTCACAAAGGATCTCTTTCTATACAATGCTATGGCTTCTGTGCGATCTTTGTAGTGCTATATTTCCCGAGCTTTAATATCTCAAGGAGATATCCTTTTTTAACCATAATACCATGTCCATAGTTTTGTCGCATAACAGTTCAACATTTTAACTTGAATATCTAATACCAATCTGTAACATACCCAACCACCCACAAGATGGGCACACTACTTCAAGCCCGCTTCTAAACTAATTTCAAATTCTGATTAATTTTTTAATTAATAAAGATGCATGGAATATTCACATGCATAGATAAATATTCAAGCTACAATTTAAAAGAAACGAACCACATGTCATGCACAACAATAACCAACAAGAATACATATTATAGATACATATTTTATATATAAACAAATACACAGAGGAAATAAATATACAGGCAAATGAAACCATGAGAGAGAGATAACTTATCTTTAATGAAATGAATCACAAACTGGCTGGAAACCAAGGACATTCCACCCAATCATAGACATTATTTTTACAAGTATCAACACCAATATCATCCCCGAACTAGGGCTATGAGTCCACAAGGATAGTTCCAGAGTGTCACTCAGCTTCCCAAACCAGTCGACACTCAATCTCTCATATCCTTCTCAGCACACACATCAATCCAAAGTACACCATCTCTCTTCTACCCATCCTGCAAAACCAAAGAGAATGAACCCCTTCTCTGCTACGCAGTTCCTCAGGTTGTCCACCTCCTCCCAGGGCTCCAATTCATCTGGTCAAGAACCTCCATGATGGGTCTCTCAGTGTTCGTAGTTGTGGGAAGAAATTAATGCATGCCAATGCATTTCAGACATGCAGGGATTAATTCATGGCTGAAATACACCAATAATCACTACTGCCAACTGAACCATGGCTCCTCTCCACAATTCATTTTTCTCTCCCCATCTAAGATAAAAAAGGAATGAATAATGAGTGAGTGAGTGAATGAGTGAAGAAGAAACACCCAAATAACCCACAAGATGGGTTTATATATTTACTTTCAAATCAAGAACCACATGGCCTTCCCCAAGAAGCCCATGTAACCACTCCTCTTCATTAAAGAATTATGGGTAGATAAAATATAAAATAAATACTTATCCCCTCAAGCCCCCTCTCTTGTGGAATCATAGCTCCTATCACTCTTGTCCTTGTCTGTCTAGCAGATAGTGATGTATTTATTATTAATAATGATTAAAACATTACATTTACTAGGCACACTGGCCTCTTTTAATTGTTTGGGCACTCTGGGCTTTCATAGATTAACAAAATACATTATTTAATACGGGTCTCAAAAACCCAGGGTATTACAATAGCCTATCACCCCTAGTATGACGATCAAACGAAAGTGGTCAAAAAATGTTTGGAAACCTACTTGCAGTGTTTTTCTTCGAAAAAACAACACTAGTGGGTGCAATGGATCCCCATGGCATAATGGTGGTACAATAATTCCTATCATATGACCACTAAGATGACCCCATATGAATAAATGTATTTCCAACACCCACCTACAATCACTACCTATATTCCAATCATATCAAAGGTCCAATATATTGGTACAATTTTGCAAGGTCGTAGAGCCACCCTCACAACTCTGAAGGATAACCACCACATGGCCCAAAATAACATGAAGCAACAAGAGGACCAATATTGTTCAGAAAGGGTTTTTCAGGAAGGTGATCAAATGTTTCTCCTACTCCAACCTTACAAGCAAACATTTCTCAAAGCCCAGGGACATCACAAGTTGGAAGCTAAGTTTTGTGGGCCCTACCAGATCATCTACTGTATTGGTTCAGTGGCCTAAAAATTGGCCCTTCCTGCTACTTCCAAAATCCATCCAATGTTCCATGCTTCCTGTCTCAAGAAAGTGGTGGGACAAATTTGCAGGGTCCAAACCATCCTTCCAGAATTAGATGAAGAAGGATCCCTTTGGATCCAACTAGACACAGTTCTCAATCATCGTGAAGATCAGTTGCATGGTAGAACTATCAAGGAAGTGTTGATCCAGTGGAAGGACACATCACTAGAGGATGTGACCTGGGATTCAACAACCATACTCCACTAGTTTCTACACCTGCAACCTTGAGGACAAGGCTTCTTTTGAAGGGGGAGGGAATGTTAGGATCTGATCCTTACCCCTATCCATGGGTCATTAGTTAGTAGGATATTTTTTCTATGTAATAAAGGACGACATTAGTTAATAAGGCCTAATAAATAAAGAAGAATAAGTCAATGTAAGAATACCTAATAGAAGCTTCCTCTTCTAGAAAGATCTTCGTCTAGAAGTTGCCTTAGAAGGTAGAATTAGTATAGATAAGAGTAGGAGTCATTGGATATTTTTTCCTTGGAGATTATTGTAATAGAGATTTTATCTATTGGACGTTGCCTCCTCGAAGAGGTAAGCAAGCATTGCTATCATTAATAAAGGTTCTCTTTCTGGTGTTATTCTGGTATAATTATGTTATTGTTCTGGATATATCATTGTTGTTATGCCATTGTTTGCTAAATATTTTTGTTCTGTGTATTATATTACATCTAGAATATTGTAGATGGATTATTCAATATACTTTTACAATGATTTTGAATATAGTGTAAAAATATGAAATGAAATAAACTGAATTATATTTCCGAATATATATTTTATTTATAGAATTTGTGAATAACTATGTGAAATTTGATATTTTCTAACAGTGGTATGTTATTTTTCAAGAAAAATATAATGTACATATGTTTCTATTAGGGAAGGTGTTTTTTCAAGCATAATATAATGTATATGTTTCCTTTAGTGCAATTGTTTTTTCAAGAAAAATATAATCTACATGTTTCGTTATTGGTAGAGAACCCATTGTTTTAGTCTGGGGTATTTTTTCAAAATTAAGTCTTTATATCCTTGAAATTACAATACCTTGCTGGTTGAGGGTCTTAACATTATAAAAAAAAATTGTTTATTTTTATATTGTACATCTCAGTCTCTTCTAGTGTGACTATAACTTATTTTTAAAATGGTAAAGCTGATAAAAAGTTATACAAGAAATAAAAGATGTATTTTAGGATTATATATGTCAAGAAAAAAATATTCGAAAAATAGTAAACAATATATATATTTTTATAAATTATATATTTGGAATCTACATAGTCGACTCTATACATGTTTCTAGTTTCATAAACAACGAATTTGTGTATCCTATAGAAAAATTGCCTCAAAGATATAGATATTGAGAGGTATTTGTAAAAATGGAGGTTTTAATCTATTTGCATAAACAAACCACCAGGTTTTTCATCCCAAATGTAAATCCAAGGAAACAAACATAGAAAAAATGTATGCTAGAGTTTTCACCCCCACATGGAAAAAAATTGAAATGAAAGGAATGTGCAGATGGTCTAGGTGAAATGAAAGGAATGTGCACGTGCTCTAGGGAAGACACAAGAACTCTTGGGAATGTGCATGTGCTCCTGGGAATGTGCATGTGCTCTTGCTAATTGCACGTGTTCTAGGAATTTGTGAACTTTATAAACCATGTGCGCACTCCTAGTCCTAAGTCTAAATCTTCTCACCTCCTTGTGATGCCATTTCTCTCTGTTGGCCCTTGACCAAGTTTTGGGATTTTCTTGGTCATGTTGACCTATTTTGGGATTTTGACAGCCTGTCGAAGGAGGAGTGCAAGACGAAGCAGATATCACAGGGTCTTGGCCCCATTTTGGGCCCTTTTTTGTGTTTTTGGAAATATGTAACGGGAAAGGGATGTCGAACCATGGGTTTACCCATGTTTAGGCCTATTTTGTATATATAAATAGATTCCTAGGCTAGGAAGAAAAGGAGGAGACGAATGAAAGGATAAGTGCTAGATCTAAGTGATATGAATATATGCTAAGTGCAAGTAGATTTTTTGATGCTTTTTGCATGATTTTAAGAGACTTGCAGAGCTGAGTGCAAGTAGTTGTGACAGATTGTGAAAGGCTTAGTGTTGTAACGCGGGGAAGAAGGATCTAGCGAGATGCACAGATATTATGTCTTGTGCGGAGTAAGGGTTAGAGTCTCTACGCTATAACATATTGACTAAAGGAAATAAAGAAGAAGAGTTAGTGGATGTAGCCCCAGGAGAGGGGTGAACCACATAAACACTATGTTATCTTGCTTGGTGCTTGTCTAAATGTGTTTATGTCTTATTTTCTTAGTGCTTTGAGATGATTAGATAGATATTATTATGCTCATTGCTAATGATGTATATAATGTTATATCTAATGTACATGAATATGCTCAGTTCTTGATCAGTTACCTCTAACCTATTTACTTATGCTAAGTTCTTGTATACGGTAGAGTACTATGAATACTGCAAGCGTATGTTTTCTCAACGAAGTAGACAATGATTACATGTTAAAGAAATGAAGGTGCTAATTTCTTTATTAAGTAGTACAATCACAGATCTGTGTCCCGGCTAAGGTTGTAGATACTTGAGTCATGCAACCACCCCTACCTCTATCTCAGGTGAGACTTCATCTTCTTCGCAGGTGTTGCCAAAAGGGTCGGTAGTTAGGGTTTTGTTGGTGCGTTGTTGTAGCGTTGAACCCTGGGTCTTCCCCTGTGCCAACAAATGGTTCCATTGTCGAGACCTGAAATTGTGATTGTTGGGAACTGAGAAAGAGGAAGCTCTCTGCAAATATTCATCCTGAAATTGTAAAATCTCTGTGTGTAGATGTGTGCCCTAGTGTGCAGTATTCTACTTGATCTGAAAATCTCTGTGCTAAAGAGAGAAGGCCAGATCTGAAGGAAAGAAGCCCGATCTGAAGAAAGAAGGTCGAATCTGAAGAAAAGAAGCAAGATTTGAAATTTTTGTGTTCTAAGGAAGGTGAAAGTGGAAACTTCTAGCTAAAAGAAGTAAGATCTACAAGCTCTGTGCTCTGATAAAGGTAAGAATAGTTTAAAAAAAAGTCTTATATCTGAAATATTTGTGCTCTGTAAAAATAAGATAAGTGGAAATTTTTGTTTCTAGAGTATGAATCTAGGTATGTTTGATAGATTTTGTCCTAGCTTAAAAACTAGGGCACTAATAGATGAAAAATGATTTGATATGAATAGATCTGATAAGAATCATGAAAGATATGTTATACCTATGCATAGAAAAGATGTTTGGACTAACAAATGGATGTAGGATCCTAGAAAGAGTTTGTTTTAGGTTAGCTCATATGATCCTAGTGCGCAGTACAGAAGAAGATGAGGATCATTTAAAAGGAAGAGAGGAATAACCCTTTGTTACAGTTGCAGACGGTTGGGACATCTTGCTAAGGAATGCCCTGGTGGAAGACCTAGTTGTCTTTGTTGTAAATCTCTAGACCATGAAGTATTGGATTTCCCTAGAATGATCGCTAATCTTGAAGGAATGAATCTGAATCAAGAGAACCCTAAGGCAGATCCAGAAAAGGTAGAACCCTAGAAAGAATCATAGAAGGCATTGATACCGATGAAAGAAACCTTTAATGGCCACCGGCATGTCAGCTTATCAGAGATTTTCAAAGAGAAGGAATGCATCAAAGCAAGAATAGGGGACTTCGACATTGACTATGTTCTGGATGAGGAAACACAGATGAATATTATGCCAGAGAGAACCTGGGAAGCTATAGGAAGGCCTGCTATGATCCCTTCACTAGGAGGAATACGTTTATTGAGAGGAAATATAGTAAACCTATGTGGAAGGCTCGCTCGAATACCTATGACTATCAATGGAACTTCAACAGAACAAGACTTTGAGATTATTAAATTTGTTGAAGACAACGCCCCGTTTACCATGCTAATAGGAAAACCTTGGATTGATAGAGATCAAGCCAGACGAAAGGAGGAAGAATAAGTTTTGGAACAGAAGAAGCAAGAGTTAAAAGACTTTATGACCAGAAGGATTGCACACTTGATTGGGGAACAGAAGAGAAGATCGTAGATATTTAAAACTAGCAACCCGGATGTCGAAGCTAAGATAACACTAGAGGATCCTTAGGAGATTGAATTACCTATCCCATACATAGAAGAAGTATTATCCAGGAACCCTAGGAAAGAATTTCAACAACATGAAGTAACTAAGACCAAAGAAGAAAAGAATTAGAAAGAGAAACGCATTATCGAGACGAAGCTCACTGGAAAGAAGGCTAGAAAGTTAAGAGAGAAAAGGGATAACATTGAAAGGTTATAGGAGGTTCAAGAGGAGACCTCACAGAAAGAAAAATTGTAGAATTCGAGCTTCGCTGAGATATCGGAACAACGACACATGGCACTTCGCCATGACAAAGAAATATAGTTGTTGGGGCCAATATATCCATTGGACTTCCACTCCGAATGGACATAAAATCAATAAACATTCATCATTCGACCGTTGGAACGTGCCATAATAGATCAAACATGAGTTAATGGAGGCTCATACCCATTGCAAGCCAACCGTTGTCGAATTACCTATTTATCTTGTTGGGCCATGCACCAACAACAATTTTCCCAAATCAAGAATTCGAGCCCATAGCCTAATCCAATTTTATACAGTGATCATTGTGATATCATTCTCTATCTCATTACCATGTCTGATTTGTTCCCTGATCCCACGAATTGTTTATCTCGAGTGTGTATGTCAGAAGCATTGAGCACTGCAGAGAAAGTTGTTGAAGAGGTTCTGATCGACTTGATGACAGAGAGATTCATGTGAGAGCGAGGGTTGTCTACAGGTGTACAAGCATCGTCGACAAGAGGACTACAAGCCTCTCCTTCCACTGCTCGAGCTGGTCCATCCCAGCCAACTGATGAGAAGTGCACTAAGCACAGAGACAATATCATGAATGCTAAGATGATTCCGAGCATTCTACCTGCCTATCTACCAGCTTTGAGCGACGCCATCAATCGTGACAGTGTACCTTGTGAATTTGAGTATGCTTTGATCAGTGCGTACCTTCCGAAAGAAGTGCACATAGTTCGTGCCGACCAGGATAATCTCACCACGTTGAATTTTAGTGACTTCAACCTCGGCAACAGGAAGGTTTAAAGTATACTCACCCCTCATAAATATCTGATGCAAAACAAAGGAAATAACTCCAAGATTATCACTCAATCATGGACATAGAACCGTGCACAATCAACCCTACTTAATGTAATGAAGATTCCTCACTTCGGGAGGCATCAAGAAGTGAATTCTTGCATCAAGTTGTTGTTGTGCTCCTATCATGGAGGATACTTATGGTTGAACTGTCACATCACAGTGGATCCGACTTTGATCAATTAGATCATAGGGCTAAGGATACAGGGCCCCGACCCACAAGATTTCTACCCCGAAAAGACCGCAGATCGTGCTCTTGCCCAGAGGATAAAGGATATGTATGGAGATATTGAGAAGGGCATGTGAGGCTATAAGGTAGCCTCTATCCAAAGCGGTGTAGTGTGCCTTGCCTTCCAACTGATCGCAGGTAAGCTAGTTCGCAAGAACTGACCGACCCAAGTAAACAGATTTGTAGTTGACCTTACAGGGAAGTGCGTGGAGGGCCTACATATGAATTGGGCTAAATACTTGGTGAACTAGCTAGAACTAGACTGCAGGGAAGCGTAGGACCAAGGGTATGAGTTCTATTTTAGCTGGCTGCTCATATTAATCACTTTCATTGCATGGGAGATGTCGGAAGGCGAAACCTTCCCAGATGTCGAGCCCTTTGAACCACTGGCCATGAATTTCAGTACGCTGTGGTATTCTAGCGACATGAAAAAGCAGTGGCAATCAAATTCCATCTTCCACATGTATTATAACCAGTTGAAGGTAGCTATATGGGCCACGCCTCGCATAACCCCGACTACACTTCACAGATTTAGGCCATTGATGAAATTCAGCACGGACTGCCACTTCATCTACATCACAGCACATGCTGATGAGAATCACCAACAACTACAGTCATACTACAAGTTAATGGAGGATGACTTGGAGGATATTACCAAGGAATGGTTGGTGGACCTCCTTTTTCCAGCAAACCCCGCAGAGATGTTCGATGTTGACAGCCCCGCAACTGCACTGGATACAACCAGACCTAACAAGATAAATAATACCAAAGAGGTCAATGATTTAGACAACGCATCCATAAATACCACGTCTATTTCAACCGAGCAAGAAGGTGATGGAATAGAAGTAGAGAAGAAGAAAGGCGAGGTTACATCGCCAAGAGACGAGGAGGATCCCTCAAAGAAAAGGAAGGTTACCCTCTGAAACCTTCTTCAAGGAAGAAAATGAAAGAAACTAGAACCAAGTTTGAGACCACCCTAACCTCAAATGACTTCGACTTCATCGTCGTTCAACTGAATGATGCTTCACTAGAGATAGCAGAGAAGGAGGAGGTATTCAGTCGCATCAAGGCCGAGCTTCAAAATTGCAGCAGGCACTATAGTCCAGCCGCGTAGTATCCACTGCACCCCTAACAGTTGGAACACCAACACTAGATGATGATCCCACTCAATTACACCAGATTGTCAATACAATCGAAGCTCGCCTTCAAGGAGCTCAAGAAGAAACAATGCAAGCCACCTAGGCTCTGGCGTGACCACAGGGAGATATTCTATAACAACACAACAATGAAGAACGAGAAAAACTTACTCTCCAAGAAAAATGGGATGAAGAGAAAGCAGAGCTACAACAAATAAAGGAACAGTTTCTCATCTAG
Organism: Picea engelmannii; assembly: GCA_009831015.1. NCBI lineage: Eukaryota > Viridiplantae > Streptophyta > Pinopsida > Pinales > Pinaceae > Picea > Picea engelmannii. Next base: position 81,356 of record ML778360.1, read on the forward strand.
CAAATTGAAATTTAGGAAAGGGTCAACAGAGCACTTCGCTCTATGGCAATCATCGAAGTACAGACCAAAGAACAAGTTCCACATCAGGTGGCATAACTTGAAGAGGTAATCGAAAATCTCTAGCAACATATTGCATATCTAGAGCTCTGCATTGTACCCAAAACCCCTTAGGAGATAAGAGACCAACGAGAAGCAACTACTCCCAGTGCAGTGGGAGAATTAAAATCTCTTGCATTAGAGTACAAGCAGCTAAGTAATCAAAGCACCGAGACATATTAAAACCTTATAGAGAATCTAGAATTACAGGCACTAGAGTCGCAGCTCCAGGGAGCAAAACAACATGTGGATACACTATAGGCACACTTGAAGGCCCTGTCAACAGTAGTTAGAATGAATAGATCTCACAAACAACACACAACTCAGCAGCAGGTTCATAAGCTTCAAAGAAAAGTGATGGAAGTCTCTCAATGACTTCAACTTATGCAATACAAGGCATGTCTATTGTTTACAGAGGTTGAGAGCCAAGGAGAAAAGATAGACCATGTTGTCCTCACAAGAGAACAACATTTAGAAGGACCGGTGAATGATGCAGTGATCCAAGAGTTCATCGATAAAGAGGCCACACCAAAGTAGAAATTCGAAGCATCTCAGGCCAAGTTTGAGGTGTTTGAGGCAGAGTTGGTCAGACGAGAGTGACTCGGGACGAGTCACAGGTGAGTGTTGGGGGCCTATTGTCCCTTGAACAAGTTTTGGGAGTTTCTTGGTCATGTTGACCTATTTTGGGATTTCGATAGCCTGTCGAAGGAGGAGCACAAGATGAAACATATATCATGGGATCTTGGCCCCCTTTTGGGCCCCTTTTTGGGTTTTTGGGAATATGTAAGGGGAAAGGGATGTTGGCCCATGGGTTTATCCATGTTTAGGCATATTTTGTATATATAAATAGATGCCTAGGATAGGAAGAAAAGGAGGATACGAATGAAGGGCCAAGTGCTAGATATAAGTGATATGAATGTATGCTAAGTGCAAGTAGGGTTTTTGATTCTTTGTGCATGATTGTAAGAGACTTGCAGATTTGAGTGCAAGTAGTTGTGACAAATTGTGAAAGGCTTAGTGTTGTAACGTGGGGAAGAAGGATCTAGCGAGTTGCGCATATCTTCTATTTTGTGCGGAGTAAGGGTTAGAGGATCTGTGATGTAACAGATTGACTAAAGGAAATAAAGAAGAAGAGTTGGTGGATATAGCCCTAGGAGAGGGGTGAACCACCTAAACACTGTGTTATCTTGCTTGGTGCTTGTCTGCATGTGTTTATGTCTTCTTTGCTTAGTTCTTTGAGATGATTAGATAGATCTGCTTATGCTTAGTGCTAATGATGTATAGAATGTTAGATCTAATGTACATGAATATGCTCAGTGCTTGATCAGTTACCTCTAACCTATTTACTTATGCTAAGTGCTTGTATACGATAGAGTATTGTGAATACTGTGAGGCTCTGTTTTCTCAGTGAAGTAGACAATGATTGCATGTTAAAGAACTGAAGGTGCTAATTTCTTTATTAAGTAGTACAATCACATATCTGTGTCCTAGCTAAGGTTGGAGACACTTGAGTCCTGCAACCACCCCTGCCTCTACCTCGGGTGAGACTTCATATGCTTCGCAGATGTTGCTGAAAGGGCCGGTAGTTAGGGTTTTGTTGGTGCATTGTTGTAGCATTGAACCCTGGGTCTAGCCCTGTGCCAACACTCTCCCTCTCTCTGTTTATTCCCCCCCTCCCCCCCCCTCTCTCTCGCTCTCTCTTATGAGGAAAATATCTCTATGGCTAGGGGTAAACCACAATAGACATAAATGAATGCATAAATCAACTCTAATATCAGGTATGCTATATAAACAAATATGCTAGCAAGACAAGATAAAAGGCCTACCTCATCCAGATGTTCGATGAAGTCCATCGTTGAGCACTTGACTCAAAGCAATACACCTGCAACTTTTCCTCAACAATCAAATATAATGTTATCACATTCAATAGCATAATCCATCAACATTCATAACAAATACACCCATGGAATAACAATTCAAATATTTGCAAGATATTAATTGGACGAGAAAAGAGTATTTCTTTTAACATGTAATCAAAAGAAGAAAATGAATTACAAACTTTTGTGCCGACACGGTTCAGAACCGAGAAAATAAGTCCCTTCCATCTAGGCCTCCACCACTTCAATCCTCCACCAAAGGAAAGCTCATATAAGAGAGACAATGAGGTTCTCAATCAATTAGGGAAGATCTCGGGGGATAAACAATGTGTTCAGACTTAAAAGGACAAAGGGATGCAGACTCAATATGAAGTGAATAATTTCTCCAGATTAAATTTGCTCTCAAAGTTGAATTCTTCTCTTATTTTCCATAGCTCTGATTTGACACATTAGTAGCCTTCAAGTGGAACTGGAGGGTCGATTCAGAATGTCTCTAGTATATGGAAGGTCAAGGATCATGGATCTTGTGACGTGACATGGAAACCCAACACCATTTTTTAATTTTGGGCAATATCCCAATGTACGCGGGCTATAATGGTGCAACCCGCGTATACACATGTTGTACAATAGGTAGGGCATGTATATGTGGAAAAACAATGTTTTTAGCTCTAGTATTTGCAAAAAGGGACTTCAAGTCTGCATAGAGAAATGTAAAAAGGACTTATGTGCAAGTTTTCATAGGGTGAGGAAAATATTTCTATAATAGATGCCCCCTAATGTGTGAGGTCATAGGAGTATTTGTGATGGCCGAAATACATTATAAGACCCGAAAGTGGAGTAATGGGGAACCAACTGGAAGAACTAGTTTCTCATTACAATTTGTACTGACTTTGCACACATGGTTGCCAATTTGAATTATACTGTATATCCATGTGAAAATATACCAAAAAACTGTCCATGGCCATGAATAGAAAATACAAAGGTTGCTACATGCCAAAGGCTATCATAGTCATGAACAAGGCCGAGTAAAACCAGTCTCAAAATCAATCTAAAGATATTTGTATACCATGGAGTACAATCTGATCTCCCATGATCACTGAAGTCACATAGGTACTGGTCCAATGAAAGGTAGAAACAACTCAGGAAAGTTGTTACTATAAACTAATGTCTTCAAGTATTCTACATAATCCTCCAAAGGTGCAGGTCTACATCGTGTGAATAAAGGAGTTGAGGTCGAACACAATGAGACTTTGTTTTATTACCGGTCATTGAGGTATATCATTAACAAACATGAGACATCCTACTGATAATGAAAGTAGGTATAAAGGCACTGAGTACATTATTATAAGTTTGAATAGAGGTGTCGGGGTCGAACACTTGAAGAATCCATCGATCAAGAGACATTGATGTATTCCGAACTGTCGATGGCGAGATACGCTTCCACTAATTACTGCAAGCCTCTAGGTACTCATAGGACTCTAGGTATCATCTCCAAAATAGATGAGATGAATTCGATGGAAGGAGACCCACTAAAAGGAGAGAATTAAGGAATATATCATCATTTAGAATGAGGTACAAAGCAGGATCTTGATGATTTGGAAGAAATCAGATGAATAACATGTTCATGAACCAACGACCCTGTGCATCTTTCACGTGTGCCAGATGCAAGTGGTACATGAAAAAGACCCTCTAAATAGAATCCAATAAGGAAAACTGCTCACAAAGGCGAGGAAAAAACCAATAGGGATAATGGAATCCAAGACACTACATGAATCCCAATGTGTGAATAGATGTCTTTCTGTCGAACACAAGGGAAACCACCTAGTCAGTGACCAATGATGAAATTTTGACTACTGGGGTCAAGGTTACCTATCAATGAGGAAAGTAGGACCAGGGTGCGCAATAGGACTACAACTTCATGTGATTATGAGACACACTGAGGGTATTGATGACATGCAAAGTCAAGAGTTCTGAGGAGTGGCTGACACAGGTTGATCGATACCCTTTGAACAAGAGCATGAGACATATGGAAGACTCTCAAAGCATAGACTCAATGATGAAATTTTGATATGCAGGAGGCATTAATCAAACTCTCCATAGGGACTAGAAGAGTAACCAATCGGGGGAGTAAACTCTCTGTAACTAGCTCAGCTTCCTAAGGTCATGCTAAAAGAAAAATATTGATGACAAGTGGACTCAAAAAAAAAAATCTCCGTTCAAAGGCGATATGACTGCTACCAATATAAGATAATACTCCCTTCCCACCCATATTTTTTTTTTCATAGTCAAATGAATGTTACGATATAAAGGAGGAAACGAGTGTCACAATTAAGAAAAACTAGTTCTAGTTGTTGGGCGTCCACCACTTCAATCCTCCACCAAAGGTAAGGTCATATAAGAGAGACAATGAGGTTCTCAATCAAGTAGGGAATATCTTGGGGGCTAAACAATGTGTTCAAACTTAAAAGGACAAAGGGATGTAGACTCAATATGAAGTGAATAATTTCTCCAGAGTAGCTTTTCTCTCAAAGTTGAATTCTTCTCTTCTTTTCCATAACTTGGATTTGGCCCATTTGTATCCTTCAAGTGGAACTGAAGGGTTGAGTCGAAACATTTATAGTATATGGAAGGTCAAGGATCATGGATCTCGTGAGGTGACATGAAACCTGACACCATTTTTTAATTTAGGGCACAAATCCCGATGTACGTGGGATGTAGTGGTAAAACCTATGTATACACATGATGTACAATAGGTAGGGCACGTATATGTGGAAAAATAATGTTTTTAGCTTTGGGATTTACAAAAAGGGACTTCAAGTCTGCATAGGGAAATGGAAAAAGGCCTTATGTGCAAGTTTGCATAGGGCGAGGAAAATCTTTCTACAACACTCTCTCCTGCCCTCCCTCTCTCCCTTCTCCATCTCACCAAGGAGAAGGGAGAGAGATTATGCATCTAAATATCCTGTAGAATACCACAATTGTCACCAAGGAGGAGTCTGCATATCAAGACCCTATAGAAGACTAAAACATCGATGAACAAATCCCACAATGGGGGGACCTAAAAGTTTCTTCTAGTTGTCCTTATCAACATGAAATAGAGCTCATAGAATTATGTCCAGATCCACAGAGGAGCAGACATTAGAGCCAAAAATCGAAGAATTCCTTGATTCCTTTCCATTAGACCTAGACCCCTTGTATATTTATAAGTTTGATGATACCACTTTTGAAGAACTTCCTGGCATGCCAACCAAGGAAGAGAACCAATAATAAAAAGACTACATTGAATCATGGTTCCAAGAAATCCTTAGGTCTCACCACTTCATTTTTCAACAATTCCTGGCACCATCTCCATTATATTAGTTGGTACCTCATGTTCCGGTATCCCTCGAAGTGTATTTTTCAAGCATGAATATGAGTACACTTGTAATTGTTTTATTCACATAGCTCCATTGGAAATATTCCTACACTTGAAGATAAATTTGTCTTTCTTCAAGTAGGGTAGGATAATGTAAAGAATAAATGAACAAATAAAATAGTAAAGATAAAAATAAGTCCATTTGTGAAAACCAGTTTATTGGTGCAACTAGACATGAACCTTTCCTGAAAACTAGGTTCTGGATGGAAAATTTCACAATAAGGTTCTATAAGTTTATGTTGGTTCAAATTTTGTACTGTAATTATTCAAAATAATTTATGTTCTACGCTTGTGTCAGCTGATGTGGGATTCCTTAAGGCCCACCTTCTAATGAATCTCATCTCATCGAATCCAACACATCATCTGGGATCGAGGTTAGAGTTTCATAGTTCCCTAGGATCTAAATGCATTGATGAGAAATTTCCTTGTTGTTAATCATGGGGATTCATCAATGACTCTTGATTGAAGAATCTTACAGTTTCCTCGACTCCAACATACCCATTCATACCTATCAATATGCACTAAGGTACTTTAGCACTCACTTTCATCAAAGGTGATTTTCTTCACGTTCATTAACGACATACATTAAAGGCATGTAATCTAATGAATTCTCTTCATGATCGACAACAACACATTTATTTTCATGATGAGACTTGTACCTTAGGTTTTGTAGAAGTCAAAAACTATATGGATTATTGGTTTTGACATCAACTTGTAGTTCTTCTACTCATCCTTTTTTCTAGTAGTTCATCATATCTTTTATTCATTTTCTAGTAGTTAATAATCTCTAGATCCACCATTAAAGTGAGCATCAACCTTGATGACTCTCAGGATTTCAGTTTTATCCTGGTCTCATTGCACTCCATTTTTAGATTTCTTTCTATGATATTATATTTAGCTACAACATCATTTCAACCTACATTAGCTTCAATAGACATCCATCCATGCATGCCAATCCAATATTTAAAGGAGGTACAAATTGAGGTAAAATAGTAATTTTTTATTTATTTATTAAAAGTTTAGGAGAATGTCATGAAAAAACATTAAGCATTATTCACTTCTATTTTCAACTTTCATTTTAGCTTCCTTACCATATGTCACTTTTCAAGGAAATAAAGAGATTTCAGTTTGTGGAGAGGGGACATTTTTCATTATCTATCATCACCATGACATCACATCTCTTGTTCATCCATTCCCATTATTTCCCATTCAATCCTAATCCCTCTCTCGATTTTAAACAAATATTCATTTTCTTCCTCTCCATCCATATTCAGATCCTTTCTAGCATCTCCTGCATCCAAGCATGAGAAAATATTTTGTTTCTGCCACACAAGAACCAACAGTGGGAAGAAAAGGTGTGTTGTTATATCTCCACAAGAACCAACAACCCAAGAAGCAACTACTACACATGACCAAGCGCAAGAAACTACTGGAAGAGAAGGATAGGCTGCCCCACAAGAACCTACAATAAAATAAGATGTTGTAGAAGCCATTCCTACATAAATCCTCCAACAAATTTAGATATTTCCATGATGGATTGTTTTGTCTTTCAAGGGAATATTGAGGTTGTGTTATGGAAAAGTTTACCCATGAATAGTCAAATGGAAGTCCTGATATCCTCATTTGATAATAATAACACAGTCATTTTGAGGCCAGATTTGTGTCTTGTTTCTAGCAAAGAATACTTAGTGTATGGAAGAATTGAAAATTTGAATGTGGGTCACTCTGGGTATTTCATAGACACAAGAAGCTCCATTTTGTTTTTCTACTATAGCATATTTTCAAAACCTACAACAGGTCAAGAAATGGAATTTTTTGTGTAACCCCAATACACATAAAAAATGTCTAGTAATGATTTATACTTATCCTCTTGTCTCTTCTACTGAGCTTAAAAGTTGTTATATGTTGAGGATGATCTTGGTCATGTTTCATTACATTTCCTATTAGAAACCACAATATTACTATTTAGGAATATGAATAAGGAGAATATTTGGTGATTGTTGAAATAAATTTCAAAAACAATTCCTTCTAAGGTAATCAAGCAGAAATCCATTGGAACCAAAAAATCAAGCAATAGAGAGATTCCTCCAGTGCAGAGAAGATTTTATACATATATTAATTTTTTGTGAGAGGTTGGTTATCATCCAAGAAAATTTGAGATGATTTAATATTCTCTGCAATTCAGGGAGAAGGCAAGAAGGATTCTATAGGAATATCATTTAAGTACATAGATTCTATGTAAATAAATGAAGTTTCATAAAAAGTACAACAACTACTTGGAAGAAACAAAATGAGCATCATTTCAACACAAGATATTAACAATATCAAATCAAACTTAATATGATAGCACTTTGGACACAAAGGATGAATACAATAAAATGAAGACAAAGGATGTATGCAGACATGTTATTTCTTCAGTTTGGGGGAGGAGTTACCATGCACAAGGATTTGTTTTATCCTTTTCCATTCATGTATTTTTCTCAAGGACATTTGTTTTTATATAAAGTGTAGAAAACTATTAGAGGATATCTTGAGATATGGGAACTAGGTTCTTGTGATTTTTGGAAAGAAAGTGCATAATATTATGATGAACGAACCCAATAATTTTCAGCCCAATCCAATGCACTTTTTTCGAGAAAATGACCATCATCACCTACAACCAATTTGTCTTTTTTGCAAAATCAGTGATGTGGGTATCTCTGATTTTTGGTGTGGAGAAGCATTGGAATAGTAAAACATTTCTTGGAAATATTCAACAAAACCCAGTTGGTAGTTTGTGAGAAACTGATATAAGAGGTTGGTTGTTACATTTGCAAACATTTGTTGTTAATCACTTGTAGAAACTTATTTTTTATATATAGGGATATGTGCATTAGGTTGCTATTATTTTTGGTAGGAATATGCATTAGAGGGTGATCCATAACACCACCAAAAATATTCTTGATTCGAGTTATGATTTGCATAAAAATTGGAATTTTCAAAGCTATTGCTACTCCCAACTGTTGTTACTCCCAAAGTGTTTCTACTCCTATTATAACACTGTTGTTGTTGATGTGCTTTGTTGATACAAATGTATTGAGTTGCATGAGGACATGAAACATATTTAGTTTGGGGGAGATGTTGGGTCGTTTATTTGTCATCATTATTACCACTCCCATACATCCATTTCATCCCTTTTGCTTCCTCTTACCACTCATTTCTCACTCAATTTGCCATAATTTCTCGTAAAATACCTTTTCATACTCATTTATTATTTAGTGGTTAAATAATGATAATTTTCCTTCATTTTTAATAAGTTGAAGCTTATATTTTTACTAATGATGGTTTATGAAGAAAATGCCATGTAGCAGTTGTAAGAACAACCTCCAACGTTGGCATACTAGCACACCTCCATGAGGAAATCAACAACATGGGTTTTGTACCCAAACACAATGAAATGGAGTAGTGTTATTTAGTTCATACCTAGGTGGCATGTGTGAGCTCCAGTTCGTGGTCAAACTTTCCAAATCAAACACGTGGCAGATACAGAGAAGTAGTTTTGCATTTGGAATTTCCAAGCAAGTGAAGGCGAATCTCAAACCTCTGGAACATGGGTTTTTTCCAGGATGGACTCAATTGAGTTCCAAGTTGGATATTTTTCAAATTAAGTCATGGTTTGAGAGATTCGAAGGTTTTTTCTAAGGGGTATCTTCCTAGACTCACTATTGCAGTCGGTTGTCTATTTTTCTCAAATTGCAAAATCAAATTCGACCTATTTTCAATTGATTAGTGTTGGAGATATCATTGACATATGATATTGATTGATTGATCTATTGAATACAATCTAAAATTGTAATAAAAATCATTTGTAATCTGGTCATAGATTAGAAAGTCCAATTTGGGGGAAAATCGGTTATGATTTGTCTCTTAGCTCTCTGTTTATTTAAGTCAAGCCATTAATCACAGAAGGGGGAAGGACTATGTAGAGACAATTATTTGTATTCTATAAAGCTATGATTAATAAAGGATTGGTAAGTTTGTGCATGGGATATGTGAGGTGTTGATTTGATTAATAGTTTGTGAGCCTTCTCTAGCACCCCGTTTAAGGAGGAAGGGCACCCCCTCTGCTAAGGAGGGATCATTGTTTCTATATAGTAAGTAGAGTTCTTATATTTTAGTTTGTTGTTACTATTTGTGTGTTGATTTAAATCTATAATTGAGCTTTCCATTACTTATGTTGGTTTTCAAGTGCTTGTGTAAAGGATTGGGTTGCTGCTAATTGATCATATAGTTTATACAATGTTGTTCCTTTGATTACATAGATATACATTGAATAGATTAGATAATATTTCATCTTGAGTTGATTTCCAAGAGTACTTTTATTCTCAACATGGTTTGTTTCTTTTCAAGTTTAGTTGTGTGATTTACATTTATGCAAGTGTGGATTGATTCCAATTTCTACAAGAGTGTTTCAATTTCTGGAAGGAATGGATTGACTTTAATTTTTGTAAGTGTGATTTAGTTAAGATTGCAATTTATGAAAGTGTGAGGTTTTGAATTTTAGAGTGTTTTTGTTTCAGCAGGTGTGATTTATTTATCCATGAGTGATATTAGAGTTAACATATTTATTTCAATTCCAAGAAAGTGTGTGTGTGTGTGTGTGTAATTTCAATTCAATACAAGTGTGAGAGTGATTTTATTTCAACCATGTGTTTAATTTCAAGCAAGTGTGAAGTGTGATTTTCATTCCAACATTTTTTTTACTTTCCCAACAAGTGAATTTCATTTCAGGCAAGTGTGCTTAAGTTTACAATGAGTGAGTTTCTTTCTTATATTTGCATACCAATAGATATTCAGGGTTAGTTAGAACTTGTTTCCTGCATTTACTTTTTATGATAACTTTGAAACAAAAAGACTTCCCCGAGTTGAAAATTAATGTGTTGAGTGAATTGATTTTTCTTTTAATAGGAAATTAAATTTTCCAATAATATCGGCCCTTTCAGCGTCACTCGCAAGCAGGTGAAATCTCACCCGAGGTACCAATGGGAACTGTAGAAACTAGGATTCTGTAGTCATGAAGGGAATGGGGACCGTTCTAACAATCATTCTACCTTAACATTCATCCAACATGGAATGTACCCTGTGTGTGAAATTACAATAGCATAATAACGTATGAAAGATTCATCTTACTTAATCATTCAATCAAGGGCATGGAACCATCAGATACATATTCTTATTAAACCTTAAGAACCTATCATATGTGCGAATAAACAAAGTAAACCAACACTTCATGACAACAAAAAAATTTGAACACAGGAATTTAACGTGGTTCACCCCAACTAGGCTACGTCTACAATAGATGGATTCTTATATTAGTCATGCGGATTCATTCCTTACAATAGGTGCACATTACAGTGGCATAAGATACATCGGTTCTACCCAAAATAGTCTTGAGTTTATTTTAGTTAGAAGGAATCAATTAAAGTAAAATTGTATTTATTAGTGAATTGAGTTATTTAAGGACATGCTTAGTATGCAACATGTAATCTAAATCTTAAGTGGGTGTGAGAAGTAATCTCAACCATATACCACTTTGGATATTAGAAATAGATTATAACTCATAATTATAAAAGCAAGGCTAGGAGAAGGAGGAAGAAAATTGTGTGAGATACACTTGTGGGAGACTTTTGTTGGGGAATTTGATACTGTCAGGACTTTTGATGAGAGGTCAAGGTCAAAATACTTGATGAGGGACTAAGGTTGAGGATAATAAAGAAGGAATTTTTCTAGTGAGGATTGTAGGAGAAAAGAAGCACTTTTGCTTACACTAGAGTGAAGAGATATCACTAGTTGGGTGAAGGGAGTCCATTCAAGTATTGATGAGAGGGTTGGATCACAAAGGACCGTGATTCAAGATATTGATAGGTGGAGAAGTAATTTCATCTAGAGGTCATATAGGTCAAGAAGGAGAGAGAGAATAAGTAGCCATAGGTGGGTTTCATAGGACAAAGTCTAGAGGGAAGAGAAGACTCATACGGATCTTGCCATACATGATTTCCGTACATATCCATGGGTCATAGTTTAGAGAGTCTAAAATATATGCAGGTCATAGAAGGATAAGTCGTGGTTGTTCGTGGGTCAGATAATGGAAAGTCCTAGATGCATTGGAAAATGTGTTGGTATAGGGTCATACAGTAGCACAGGAGTTTCCAAGTTTTTTTGTAGTGTGTTATTCTATTAGTGAGCCATTTTCCCTGTTACGGGAGCCCTGATTTGACCTTAATAAAATCATCATTCGATTGGTTTTCCCTTAGATTTTTTCTAAGGGTTTACACAAAAATATTGGTTTTTATGTGTTCTTCACTTAGTTTCCTTGTTTATGCTTTCACTACATCTTTAGTTGATTACTCTGTTGTTCTTTTAGTAGATAAATTGATTTTATTTTCAGATAATTGTTGAGTCTTGAGTAGAGTGGTAAAATATCAACATTGTATTAGTGCACACGAATGGTTGATTCCACTCAGGAATATATTTCAACATGGTATCATAGATTAGTCTCTGAAGGGAGGAAACCAAGAGGGAATATCTTGTAAGGTTGATAACCAGTAGAGGAAATCAAAGGACAAATTTTCAGGGAAACAATAGTACTAGGAATAATAGGTGTTTTTGCAGGTATACACAGAAATCGGTGAGTCATAGTGTAGACAATAACAAAAATCCATGGGTGACAATAAGAAAAGTCACAGATATCCATGGATTGAACAAGGACAAGTCACAGATAGGACGTATAGGACAATACAAGGTAGCTCCAGTAGAGGATTATCATATCAGATATTGAAGATGGTGAACACATTGAATATTGAGGATAGGTTATGGTATCACTCCAAGAGTCACTCCCAGAGTGAAAATTAAAGTAATCTTGGTAACATAGAAATGCAAATGGATCAAAATAATTTGAATAGGTGGATCAAAAAGAAATGAGTAAAAGGGAGGACATCAGACTGCTGCAAATACACTCCATTGGGCATGGAGTCATAACATTCTGTAGATCACATGCAATCAAGATACCTACCAGACGAAAAGATTATGCAAATATGGATAGAATAATAGAAGGTAAACAAAGAGAAAAATATCCACATAACATATATCCTTTCTGTAATATAGATTAAAGATTTCTTGAACAATAATCTATGATTAACAAACAATTACCACAAATCCTTTGTAGCTCGTGAATTCATTAACCAAAGGCAACTTTTGATCTTCAAAATCTGTAAATATTACTCAAGAAAGATGATAACAAAGAATGGAAACAAGATAAAAACAGACTTTCATCACAACTTTCATGAATCTCTAATGGTAGAAATGCCTACAATACATGCCCTCAGTCTTACAAATGAGCAACTCAATTGCTCCTCTAGATCTCTCCTCTCTCTTGGATCATGAATCCAACCCCTCCCCAATAGCTCTCTCCTTAATTAAATAGAAAATAGCATAAAAATATCCTTAGGAGGTCGAATCCCATATATTTCATTGGATTCTAAGCCTTGGAGATAGGTGGCAACAATCAAAGAGACAAAAATCCAACAAACTGCTAATTTTCAGGAAATTGTTGGAAGTCTTTAATGAATTGTTTCCAACTCACTGCATGAGGTATTAATGGAGCTAATACTTAGGTGAAAGTGTCCCTTGACATATAAATGATCCATGATAAGTAATTTTAGCCCTCCTTGACAACTAACAACCTCCCAACAAGGCGAATATCCAATCAGCTATGCAAAACAGAGAATTGGCAACACATTATGTAGCGCACTGGTGTTTTAATTGTTTATCTCAAATTCCAAACTGGGTCAGGATGAAAATTGGTCATAAAGTCAACAAGGATATCATCTTCCTCCAAAAACAATTTTAGAGAAACCCACTTTTTCATTTTGGTTTTATGATCAAATCTCTAACAATAGCTGCTACAAGAAATTTTGTAGCACCACTCCTAAAACAACTCTAGAGATTTCGTAGAACCTTTTCTATGTCTAATATCTCTCTAAACATAACACATTTTGAAAAACTGAGAGAGGCTTTTTTATTTGGTGTGTTATGAAAAAAAATTTCCTCTAGTTTTCAAAAATACCTTCCCATTTGTTCATAATCTAATTTTTAAGTTAGTCACTCAAAAATTGCAGAAGCTCAACGTCCAAAACTGCAGAAGCATCATGCTAGTTCATGGATGCTTTTGGCCAAATTTTAGGAGTCCAATTTGAATTCTGGAAACTAAGTCAAGTAGCCCCACGTGTATACTTTCCAATGAACCATCAAAATCGATAAAATACCAATGGGAAGGCTTTCAAAAACTAAATTTTCCAACCTTAGAAGTGTCGCGACGTGGGTCACACTGCGTAGAAGGGTCGCACTGCTCCCAAAATGCAACAAAACCCTTGTTTTTTTCACATTTTTTGCTCTTTTTGAATTTGCAGGATGGTGTTGACATGGTGACGACCAGGAATTATGAATGACCAAATAAATATTGGCGCTACGAAATCTAAAATATCAACCAAATCCAAAAGCTCTACCAAATCACCAATTTCAGGAACACTAAAATCACAAGAGAAAGAGCATTGCGAAAACTCTTAATTAACCAGCACTGCGAAATGACCAATATTGCTACTGCAAATTCCTATGTTAACATTTGGCTCTATGGGGGATGGCACGCTCCCTATGAGATTCCAAGAACTTGTAGACCAGTGGCCTTACCTATCACCTAAAATCTTTGAATGGACATAAGCATGTTCTTCCATGGGGCAAGGAATCTTATACTGTTGCAAACCAACAAACTGAAAATAATCTAACTGCTCGTATGTCGAGCTTATTCTCCTTCCTACTCCTACTTCTAATCATTATAAGAAAACTGATCAAGTAAAACTTAATCTCCAATGCATCCAAGTAAGTAATTGAATAACAACTTGAACTCTCCTTCCAATTTTATGCAAAGTCACAAACACATGGATTGTAGCATGTAAATCATGATTTTTGAAATCATACTTACAATCCAAAAATCTGGCCTTAAATATGGAAACAACTGAAACTTCATTACTGCAAAAAATCTCCATATAAGTGGCAAATGGATCTTGAAATTCATACAAAACGTGTTGATGCTGAACAACTGATAGAGAAACATGCATGATGATCAATTTCTCATCTAATCCTTTTCGTTCTCCTTTGCCATATCCCTGTGACTTAGATCCATCACTATGATGTGTTGGCTCATTATCGTTGACACTTTCTGAGAGAAAATAAGAGATATTTTTTTGATATTCTACATCACTATCTTCATAATTATCAAATGAACGATGAGTCTTAAAAGATATATCATGAGAAAACTGTTGATTACTCTCTCCAGCAATGATATCTTTTAAAAATGTATCAGAAATAAGAGGATTTTCATAAGTATTTGGAACAACAGACTCATAACTATAATCGACCATAGCATGAATGCATTGTTGATCATCTCTTTGTTGAAAAGTAGAACTAGATGTGATTCCATTAGTCAAAACGCCTTTATAATTTTAAAAATCTTCCTCCTCATCACTATATTCGTCAAATATAGGAACATCAGGATAAAATCCTAATGGTAAAGATGGATATTTTTGCATATAATCATCAAAAATATGATCTTGAAACAGATTTGAAACAACATCACCTTCTTCGTCATCATAATCATCCTTCTCATATGAATTTGAAGCAACATATACATAAGGAGAAAGATAGTCATCTTGTTGTTCCTTCTTAAAAGTGGATCTCTGCAAATCTAGTTTTCCATGTTTGTTGCCATATCCCTGTGTCTGCAAATTTGAAAGCCAAGGGATGCTTTTACTGATTTCAATTTGCATTTGACAAAAAGACAATTGATGATTGTGTTTTGTATCTAAAGAAACCAAATCTTCAGATTTATAACAATCAGGAAAAATGGTCGTAGGAGAACCTTCAGCTTCTTTATTATCCATTTCTAGTTCATGTTTATGGGAAATCAGATCATCTTGAAGATCATAAGAGATATTATGAAGATTGTGAGGGAGTAATTCTTTTCTATCTATAATTTAAATCTCATCATGCAATTCGTATTCCCCACAACAATTGTCAAATTAATAACTCATCTGAAAAGTACCTTTTGCTATGCTCATTGAATACCCTATGGAAATCCTTCAAGGATGAAATGTTGGAAGGGGGTAATGAGAAATACCATTTAAATGCATCTCCATCCAATGAATGCATGAACATATTCATACAAACATCCTCATGTTGTAGATCCAATAGATCCATGCACTCATAAAACATGATGAGGTGTTTTGCAGAATGGTCTTCCTTCCTCTCTCTGAAGATAGGCATAAAATCTCCCCATTCTGTCAAATGAGGTACTGGATGTGGGAAAATAGGAATAGCTGAAAAATTTAAAGGTGCAAACCTTCAAGCCAAGATAGCTTCCATTGTTATTGTATCCTGTATCGGTGAAGTCACCAACAAGTTATTCCTTCATGGAGTGGATTCGTCAGGTGAATGATGCAGTCTCTTATATGTGACCAACCTTTGTTCAGCATCAAAAGTTGGATATGATCAATGTCGTTCTCCTAGGGAAGATTTATTTATTTTTGTCCCCGAAAACGATGCCAAAAATGTTATCACTCCAAGAGTCACTCCCAGACTACAAATGAGAGTAATATTGGTAACATAGAAATGTAAATGGATCAAAATAGTTTGAATAGGTGGATCAACAAGAAACGAGTAAAAGGGAGGACATCAGACTACTGCAAATACATTCCATTGGGCATGGAGTCATAACATTCTCAAGATCATAGGCAATCAGGCTACCTACCGTACGAAACGATTATGCAAATATGGATAGAAGAATAGAAGGTAAACAAAGAGAAGAATATCCACATAACAGAGATCCTTTCTGCAATATAGATTAAAGAGTGCTTGAAAAATAATCTACGATTAACAAGCAATTACCAGAAATCCTTTGTAGCTCATGAATTCATTAACCAAAGGAAAATTTTGATCTTCAAAATTTGTAAATATTACTCAAGCAAGATGATAAGAAATAATGGAAACAAGATAAAAATATTTTTGTATCACAACTTTCATGAATCTCTAATGGAAGAAATGTCTACAATACATGCCCTCAGGCTTACAAATGAGCATCTCAACTTCTCCTCTCTCTTGGATCATGAATCCAACCCCTCCCCAAGAGATCTCTCCTTCATTAAATAGAAAATAGAATCCAAATATACTTAGGAGGATGAATCCCATCTCTTTCATTGAATTCTAAGCCTTGGAGATAGGTGGCAACAATCAAAGAGACAAAAATCCAACAAACTGCTAATTTTCAGGAAATTATTGGAAGTCTTTAATGAATTGTTTCCAACTCATTGCATGAGGTATTAATGGAGTGAAGACTTAGGTGCATGTGTCCCTTGACATATAAAGGATCCATGAGAAGTCATTTGAACCATCCTTGACCGCTGAAAACCCCCCAACAAGGCATATATCCAATCAACTATGAAAAACAGAGAATTCACTGCACATTATGTAATGCACTGGTGTTTTAATTGTTTCTCTAAAATGCCAAACTGGGTCAGGCTGAAAATTGGTCAACAAGTAAAAAAGGATATTATCTTCCTCCAAAAACAATTTCAGAGAAACCCACTTCATCATTTTCGTTTTATGATCAAATCTCTAACAATAGATGCTACAGGAAATTCTGTAGCGCCACTCCTAAAACAACTCTGTATATTTTGTAGCACCTTTTTTGTGTCTAATATCTCTCTAACCATAACACGTTTTGAAAAATGGAGAGAGGTTTTTGTTATTGTGTATGTGATGAATAAAAATTTCCTCCAATTTTCAAAAATACCTTCCCATTTGTTCATAATCCAAGTTTTAAGTTAGTCACTCAAAAATTGCAGAAGCGTAGTGTCCAAAACTACAGAAGCATAGTGCTATTTGAAGGCTTCTTTTGGCCAATTTTAGGAGTCCAATTTGAATTCTGGAAACTAATTCAAGTAGCCCCACCAATGAACCATTAAACTCGAGAAAATACGAATGGGAAGGCCTTCAAAAAATGAATTTTCCAACCTTACTCAGAAGCGTCGTGTTGTGGGTCACACTGTGCAGAAGGGTCGCATCGTGGGTCATACTACTCCCAAAATGCAACAAAACCCTCGTTTTTTCACATTTTTTTTTCTCTTTTTGAGTTTATAGGATGGTGTTGATATGGTGATGACCAGGCATTATGAATGACCAAAGAAATATTGGAACTACAAAATCTAAAAGCGCTACCAAATCGTCAATTTCAGGAACAGTACAAATCACAAGAGAAATATCATTGTGAAAATTCCTAATTCACCGACGTTGTGAAAGGACCAAAATTGCTATTGTTAATTCCTGTGCTAACAGGTTAGAAGGGGAAAGAAACTTCTAGGATTGGAAGGAAAGGATTCTTCTTCTATTCGAGGAGAATGACCTCAAAGACTGTGTTGAGGCTATGCTTGCAACTCCTATGGATACACAGGAATTGACAGTTCACAAGAATAAGGAAGTGAAGGACAAGGATGTGTTTCTAGAATTAGTGAAGGATCACTTGATTCTACACATTTTTGAGAAGAAATCTTCCAAGGATATGTATGATGATTTAATGAGTCTATACCAAAACAAGAATATAGGCATGTTTCTACATTTGAAGCACCAACTTCAAGTTGTCAAGATGTCTAGTGAGGAAATGGTTGTGAATTATTTTATGAAGATTACACAGATCTAAGATCAACTTGCAATGATTGGTGAGATAGTACAATATGTTGATTTTTTGAATGTAGTGTTGAGAGGTATTCCCAAGTCTTAGGAACCTTTTGTGTAGATGATTTGTGCACGAGAGGTAGTGTCGGGTTTTGATAGACTATGGACTGATTCTATTTACGAGGAGACTCGATTAGAGTCCAGGGATGGTTTGAAGAGGATCCATGATGAGAAATTTTCTCTTTCGAGCCGAGCAAGGGAGGGCAAGTTCAAGAATATTGCTAGTGGAGAGCTGACCTCTCAATATGGAAAGAAGAATAAGGACATGAGAAAATTCAAGTGCTTTTCATGCCACAAGTTGGGAAATTATGCAGGGAAATGTCCATATAGGAATAAGGGGGGAGATGAAATTGAGAGGTAGATTCATCGAAAAATACTCAATTGGATGAGTTTTGGAAGAAGTTTGAATAGAAAAAGTTCTTACTTATTTCCCAAACTTCCTTGGGAACTATATCAGATAGTTCATGGTTGATATATAGTGGAGCCACATGTCATATGATAGGAGTGCGAGAGGTGTTCGAGAGCTTCATAGATTCTGACTCAGATATGCATGTGGAATTTGGTATCGGGACCAAGAATGCAGTGAAGGGATTTGGAATAGTTCCATTACATATGGATTCAGGAGGCACATTGAGAGTGGAGGATGTGATATGGGTGCCAAAACTCAAGAGGAGTATGATCTTAGTCTCATTGATTGAGAAGAATGGCTACAAGGTATTATTATGAGATGGAAAGGTTCTTATCATTCCCATAGGATATAGCTCAGATAAAGCACTTGTATTTTGAGTTAGAGATAGCAACTTGTATAGGCTAAAGGTCCAGCCTATGAGAGAAATTTCCAGCATCATAGTGATAGAGAACATGCAACAGGTAGTTCTGAAGGTTGAGAAAATCAGAGGGAGTCAACTTTCAAGTTCAATTTGGAAGGAGTATCCTTCCAATTCAGTAAAGAAGGAGTCATGGTACGATATAACCATGTAGGATTGTTATAACCCTAAATTGCACCACACATGCTTACCTAACATCAGGCCAACTCATATCCCTTCATTGCCAGAACATCTGCTGAACAACCTCTTTAAAAATCCTCTTGGGTAAAGGTACACGCACCCTAACCCACTACTGAATGCGTGTGAACACTGGCAGGCCTCCTACAGCCCATGTTTACCTAACAAAACACAAAAATAGGTCAGTTAACTGAAACTCCCGGCCATGCATGGCCAAGAGTTCGTCCAAAACCCTATCTCCTTCTAGCCTATAAAAGAAGGGGTAGGGGTACCATTTGGAGGAGGAAAATTATAGCGAAGAAACTCTGCCCATTTGCCGAATCCATTGTCCCAACCCTTTAGCCTTTCTGCAAGCATAAGGAGAATTAACGCAAAGTAGTTGGAGGACAAAAGAAGAGGAGGAGCCCAGGATCAGGATCAAGGAGCGGTGGCCGGTCTCGAATTTGATTGTAAGTTGATTCATTTTGAAAATAATAAAAGAATACTTTTCCCATCCCAATGCATGAGTTATCTATGATTTGTGTAATTTATGCTTAATTTCTAACCCTCAAGTAGAAAAGTAGCATGCATGCGTAGTGTTTTGTCTTGATTGCAGGTTAACTTTGGAAGGAGCAGCACAAACAAGCGGGCAAAGTGAAATGGAGGATCTACACCAAACATCAGTAAAAAGGTTAGTAGTTCCTTTCCATGCATGTATCGTGAAAGAGGGGTTTAAGTTTTGGGTGGTAGGTTAAAAAGTCATTTCTTTACGGTCAAAATCTGCATGCAAGTCTGACCCTAGTTTGTTAGTCTGTAGGGTATTTTTCCCAACAACAGAATTGGCGACCATACTGGGGAAGATACTCTTTAGGGTTTCCGGATTTAGTTGAGTTTTTGGGTAGCTTAAGAGATCATATTTTCTATTTCTTTGCCTGTCTTTTTCAGTAAGGCCTGAGCTACCAGGGAGCTTGATTCTTTATACCAGTTTTCCCTGACTGTTGCTTGATGACAATTTTTGGGACACACAAAGGTACACGCGGCCTGCAGAAGGCCTGCACACGTTTGCCCGCGCCCTAACCTTCTATAGCCTGCGTGTGAAAGCTTGTTGTAGAGTTTTCAGTAGCGTGTAGGAGTTCAGAGAGCTTGAGAGGCGGTCCTCCTCTTCCCTGTCAGAATTATACATTCTCAGGGGGCTTTCTGGATCCTGTCTAAGTCTTGCTGGTTCATAGTCTTGTCTCAGTTTGATTTACTGCGTTTTGTTATTCCTTGCAATTATTTTTCTTTTCTGTTAAGAAGAAGCATCCAAGCCTTCAGGAGACCCTGGTTATCAATACCAGAGGCCTCTTCCTGGTCTGGGATGCCTGTGTTATTTTTGTCTTAGAGTTGATACATACACGCGGCCTGTGCAAGTGCAACCCGCGGGTACACACGCTCTGTTGTAGCTCAGCACGCGTTTGCACGCGTGCTGTTTCAGTGACAATAGCGTGCTTGACAGGTTGCTTTTCAATCAGGGTGGGGAAGTCATCCCCTCCTATGGTAAGAAGTGTTCCTCTCAGGTGTTTGAGTCTAGGGTTGCACAGTTAGTAGGTTAGGGCCTCTTATCCTTAGCCTGTTTTTTCTTAGTTGATATTTGATAGAAAAGATAAAAATAAAAATAAAAATTGTTTTATGGTTTTTAGACAAGCATAGGAGTCTGTTCTTTCTTGATTGCCATTGTGTATCTTTTCTTTGATTCTTTACGATCTGCACTTTAAGACAGAATTTTGTTTTCTTTTCTTGGTTTTGTGCTTGTCGACATTTTCCCTTTGTTGCTTCATTTAGCACTTAAATAAAAATATATATATCTCTTTTTCATTTTCTTCTTTGTTTGAAGATTGTGTTTCTGCATCAATAGCTAGGGAGAAGTCTTTTGTTCATAAGTTTTTGCAGTGCATTTAGAGCATAAGGAGCTTGTAGTCGAGAGAAATTCCTTTATGTTTGCTGCATGAAATCTTAGAAAAAATTGAAAAAGAAAAAGAAGTCTTTCTTTGTGAAAAGTTGTTGATTTTTGCATTTAGTAAAAGTCTTTTGTTTCCAGCATTTTTTCATTCGTTTTTTCTTTGAGTCTTTACACATCATCAGTTTCACCTTCATATCCCGTGACGTAAAAAATCCCATAAAAGCAATGCTAATTTAAAATCTATTAGACTTTTTGTTTGTAGGGTTCATAGACTAGTTCAGGACTAGGGCCTTGGATTAGGTTGGAGAGGAAACTCTCCAAGGCCACTCAAAACCAAACATTGGAGTCTGTGATAGGGAGTGTAGAAGTCCAGTTTCGTGGAAGTTATTTGGGACCCCCCTCTAACACAGGGGATAAACACGAGGTCGCGTGAGGAAAGGTAGCGGAGATAACCCCTCCAAAGCCGGACCAAGTGTAGTGGAGAACACATATCAAGGATTTGTTGTGGGATTCCGTCGTTTGCATTTTCCACGGGGCTTCGTGGGTCTTGAATCCGTTCAAGGTTCTCAGTTGTCTTCCAGACCATTTGCTCTCGATACCCTTGACAGGTTTTGGGCTTGATATCCTGCTCATTGTGGTCTACCCGACTATCGACTGTACCCGCCTGGTGACTGTTCACGTGCTAGCAAACTAGTTGCCAATCTTTTTAAGGGACATACATAGGTGACTACGGGGGTATACCGCGGTACCTAGGACAGACATTGGGCCACGCTTTGCAGAGTATACCCGGAGGGTGCTTCCATTTTCGAGTTACACTTGCACCAGTAAGTTTCTCTAGTGTTGGTTGTTGTAACTGTTATTCCAACTAGTTTAGTGTTTGCTTGACTTATCTCTTAGGGGCTTGTTTTTTAGTGTGTGTTACTGTTTGAATGTGTAGAATACCTTAGCGTGTCTTGGATATTCTCACACAATGGAGGATCCCGAGCTCCACCGGTGACGAAGGCTCCTGGGCCTGCCGCCGGTTATACTGGAGCCACCCCCGCCACCATTGAGGCGGAAGCTAGACCAACAAGGGTCTTTCGAAGCAACCGGGTTACAAACCATTCTGCCCGAACAACTCCCGGAGGAATCAACCGCCAATCTTGTCTCGGTTGAAACCCCAACCACTGATACTTGGCCATCGGTCAGTGTACCAATCCAATTTTACGAACGCCTGTCAGTGCCTCACACAGCTATGGAAACAAACGTTGTTACTTCCTCTGGGAATTCTTCCATTCCCACCACCATTACTACCACAGGAGAAGCATCTCCTAACTTGCCGTCATCGGTCTGGGCCACCATGGTCTCCACCACAATTACGTCGCACAGTGGACCGACCCCATCTATCATGACGGCCACAACTCTCTTCACACATAGTGCGACAGGCTCTCCGTTCTCGTACGGTATGCCTAGTTCGGGCACAAGTCCTGCACTCACTCACTCCACGTTATAGACTTTGGGTCTGGGGAAAGGGAGCTCTAACACTCCTCTGCAAGGTCAACTTGGGGCCATTCCTGTCCTTTCTAATGCTTTTCCTTACGCTGGAGGTCATATCTCTTCTTCGTCCCATTCGCTTGGTGGTATGCATCAGTAGTCCGCCGGGCAACCTGCACACACAAGTTCATTTGGAGCCGGGAGTCAAGGAACACCTGCGCAAACTCTGTCGGTAGGTTCGTCACCATTTGTTTGGAACAGGACATTTTGTAACAACACTTTTGCATCCACTGCTTTCCCATCTGGGGGCACTCCCATTTTTTGGCAGTCTACTCCGGCGTAGGGTACTATTCCTGCACTGGGGGCACATATAGCAGGACCTTGGAACTCAGGAAAAGCATCCATTCCCTCCTTTGGAATGTCGTTCTGGGGTAATTCTTTCCACAGTCAATGGAACCCTGGACAGACTACTATGCCTCTTCCATCAGGATCGACATGGGGTAATCCTTCCCAAAGTCCTTCAAACACGATGCATGCCCAACATCCTATGTCCTTTATGGGGAATCAACCAATGATGTCTCCACAGATGAAAAATATTTACGCTGGTCAGGGCCATGGTTTCTACCAGAATCCAGGCTAGCAGCCAAACTTTTTCTAGCAACCTGGTGCCAGTCAAACCCCAGGACCCTTTTTCCTTGGCTATCAACAGCAACCCAAACTACCATTCCAGGCGACGTTACACTTGCCAGATTTGACAAGGTTGTTAAATGATCCTATTTGTCACGATCCACATTGGCCTCCTATGCCAACGAAGTTTCCTTCGGACATTCCAAAGTTTGAGGCCAAGCCTAACGAAGATCTAGGTGATCACGTGACTACCTTCCAGCTTTGGTGTTCATCTAACTCATTGAAAGATGACTCCGTCCAGTTGTAATTGTTTCAACGCACTCTTATCGGGAGTGCCGTGAAATGGTACATCGAGCTTGATCGCTCAAGATACTCTTCTTTTGGTGAACTAGCGATGGCCTTCCTTAACCATTTCCAGTTACCTATGAGATACGACATTGGCACAGAGATGCTTGCCAATTTCAAACAGACGACAGCGGACCATATCTCTGATCATATCCGAGAGTGGAGACGCCAAAAGAGTCTAATCAAAGTACCAGTCCCAATAGCCTTCCTTCTTGAGTGGTTCCTTAAGTCTTTAGTCCCACAATTATCCAAAGACGTCGCGACTTCAGGAGTTTTCTCCGAAGAAGATGCCATCATGAGGGCTCAACAATTTGAGCTCATCTATTCTCAGTCTGTTTTATTATACAACATCCTGTCGGATGCACCACGATCTATACTGGATAAAACTAGACAGAGAGCTAGACCACATGCCAATGGTATTGTTGGGTCAACACAAACCAAGCCCACTAAGCAATTGACAAAGTAATTGCAACAATTATCTATACAACACTCAGTAGCCAGCCAGACTACTTCTTTGGCTGCTCCTCCTACCCAGCAGCCTGAAGGGAAGAAAAAACAACGAAAGAAGGGTAAGGGGGAGAAAAAACCCACTGATAATGCTGGCGAGGGCACCACGGAAAAATGGAAGGTGAGGTATCCATGCAAATTGTGTGCGGAAGACCACCCAACCCATCTATGTCCTCGACTTGCAGAGGCCCAAAAGTTTATCACATAGCAACAACAAGCCGTGTTGACTAATCCCTTTTAGCATGGGCAAAATTTAACTCAAGCCTCTACAAGTGCTGAAGGGGGTAGCCAAGAAACCTGCCCTCCCCCAAACAATTCCTCATCCACGAACGTATATATGATTAGGGGTGATGCTTTAATAATGACTAGAGCACACGATTATAGTAAACCAAGCGCCTCTGAGAAGGGTAAAGAAGCTGAGATCCCATCTCTTCCTCTACAGATCGAGAAGACGTTGGGTGAAATAATGACATGCATTCCAAAGGGTGCATTTAAGAAAGCTTCTCACAACCCAAACGCAAGGGCCGCCCAGAATTACTCTGTTGTGGAAGATTTATCACAAACCCCGTGTGCGATGTCTGCTTTGGAAGTCCTCCAAAGCTGCCTTACTCAGAGGAAAGCCTTGTTGACTGCTTTAGGCTCTACTGAGACTTGTAACCCGGGTACCATCATGTTAGATACGACTGACTTAAAACCTCGTCTACCTTACCACGTCGCGTTTCAGATAGTAGTGGCTCATCCCACGAAAACTTTTACACAAAATATCTTTCGCACGGTGGTCGACGAGGGCACTTCGACTTGCGTTATGTCGTTAGCATGTTGGAAAGCCATTGGTCATCCCGCTTTGTCTCCATCACCTACTCTCCTCATTGCGTTCGACGGTCGTTCTTTCCAACCACATGGCATCGTTCCTTATTTCCCTATGCAGTTAGGAGGGAAGTCCATGCATGTTGAAGTAGAGGTAGTCGACACTCCCCTCGACTATAATCTCTTGTTAGGTCGGAGTTGGACTTATGCTATGCAAGCTGTGGTTGCTACAGTTTTCTGAGTCTTGTTGTTTCCACACGAAGGCCGGATAGTGACCATCGATCAATTGTCCTTCTCTAAACCTGACCTAGCTTTGGGGGCATCCACGGTTCCCATGATAGATAATCCTCAACCCGGTGTCATTAATGTGGGAGTTGGTTTGTGCCCATCCTTGATGGGTACCTTCGATTTCCCACCTCCTCATGATGATGTCAAGTTTATATCGAATCACCACGAGGCTGAGATTTTTCACGTTTCGTCGTTCCGCATGACTTACTTTGAGGATCTGTGGATTCTTCCTTCCCCATCAGCCACGATGGATGAGACAGGGCACTCCGGCATGTCCATTCCCTTGTCGATTGCTGAAGTAGCGTACTCTTTAGTCCAGCAAGCTTCAGCTAACCCTGATCCGACTCTCGCACAAGAGTTGGATCCACTTCCAGAGCCTATTTGGGCTCAGGATTCTCTTGCTACCACCAATTCATTATACTTAGTCTTGCCTTCCGATGAAGTAGTAATCGAAGCAATGACTATTCTGGACAAACCTTGGGATGATATTCATCACAGATCATATTTCCTCCCAGAGTTACACCGAATCGAGGCAGGAGAATTCACTATCACCATGACGGGAGATCAGCCGTGTCATATTAACCTCTTAGCTACACAGGAAATTTATGTGGAGGGGAATATGGTGACTATCTCTGAAACTATACCTATTGACATCTTCCAAAACCTTGGTGTCATGGAGAATGTCTTCGTCGGAGCAGATTTCTCCCCCGAAGAGATTCAAATTTACACGGATCTTTTCAAATAATTCCACGACATTTTCGCCTAGTCTTATGAGGAAATGCCAGGTATCGATCCAAAAATAGTTGAACATGAAATCAAAACATACCCTGATGCTAAGCTTGTTTGACAAAAATTTCGTCCAGTTAATCCTAAGAAAGCAACAGCCATTAAGCTTGAGGTTGAGAAATTTCTCAAGGCAGGGTTCATTTACCCTATTCATTTGACTCAATGGGTGTCAAACCCCGTGCCGGTCAATAAAAAACAAGCCACAATTTGTGTATGTACCAATTTCCATGATTTGAACAAGGCATGTCCAAAAGATAATTATCCAACCCCATTCATCAACCAGATCATTGATGAATGTGCTAGTTGTGAAGCCTTTTCGTTCATGGATGGTTTTTCGGGATATAATCAAATCCAAATCAAACCGGAAGACCAACACAAAATGACATTCATTTGTCCGTGGGGTACATTCGCCTATTGTAAGATGCCTTTTGGCCTCAAGAATGCTGAAGCCAATTTCCAGCGGGCCATGTCTTTTGCGTTTCATGACCTCAAACATATAGTCGAGGCCTATCTAGATGATTTAGCATCACGCTCTCACAAGTAAAAGGATCATCCTATGCACCTCAGACTAATCTTCGAACACTGTCTCTACTTCAGGATTCGTTTGAATCCCAACAAGTGCAGCTTTTGCGTCACGTCAGGACGTTTGTTAGGTTTCATCGTATCAACAATAGAGATCATGGTGGATCCTCTTAAGTTGGAGGAAATAATCCAGTTGCCCCCCCCCACGCACAATCTTACAACTTCAAAGTCTTCAAGGCAAGGAAAACTTCTTACGACGCTTCATCGCCAACTATGCCGAAATCACCAAGGGATTTATGCATTTACTAAAGAAATATGTTCCCTTTCTCTGGGACGAAGCCGCTCAACACTCTTTCGATGCATTAAAACACGCTCTCACAACCACACCTCTGCTACGACCACCTAATTATAACAAAGATTTCTTATTATATCTGGCTGCCGCAGAGTCAACCGTAGGCATGGTTTTAGTTTAGGAAGATGATTCATTTTCAGAATACATGATCTATTACCTGAGATGAGGCCTCGTAGGACTGGAACTTAATTATTCCCATCTCGAAAAACTTGCATTGGCAGCAGTTCATGCTGTTCAACGGTTCCGTCACTATGTTCTGTTTCGCAAGACCACCGTCGTTGCTGTCGTGAATCCATTCCAATACATGTTGACATGACGAGTTATCGGCAGAAAAATCAGTAGATGGATGGTCATCCTCCAAGAATTTGACTTAGACTTCATTTCATCCAAGTCCAAGAAGTCATTGGTCTTCGTAGAACTTATTTCGGAACTTCCGGTTGAGTCATGTGACGTTCTACCCGAGGAATCGCCTATCCGGGGGGATATGTTTTTGATTGAATCTTCAGACCCCTGGTACAGAGATATATTGATCTATCTCCAGACTTTGAAGTGCCCCACCTCTTCTTCTCGTGACTAGCGTCGGTGGATACACCATCAAGCTAAGAATTATCTCATACTCGATGATACATTGTATCAGAGAGGTATAGACTACATCTTGCGTCGATGTCTCACTCATGAGGAGGCCTTCATAGTGCTCAACGATTGTCATACAGGAGCTTGTGGCAGTCACTTATCTGGGTTGGCAACAACCCAAAAGATTTTACGAGCAGGTTACTTCTGGCCCACACTTATCAAATATTGTATCGAGTCAATCAAGAAGTGCCATCCGTGCCAAAACTTCTCTTGGAAGATGAGGGCACATCCAGCTCCTATGTTTCCTGTCATCACAGTTGGTCCCTTCACTAAGTGGGGGATTGATTACACTACATGCCACCCCCCGTCAGCAAGGGGGCACCGCTATATCATACTAGTTGTCGACTACTTCACTAAGTGGGTCGAAGCTATGCCAACATTTAAAGATGATGGAGAGACTGCAACTCTCTTCTTATTCAACCAGATTATAGCAAGGTTCGGCGTCCCGAGAGAGATTTTCACTGACCATGGCAGTCACTTTCAGAATCAAATGATGACCGAGTTAACGTCAAATCTTGGGTTACGGAAAGAACATTCATCACCTTACTATCCCCAAGCCAATGGGCAGGTGGAAGATGTAAACAAAACTCTTAAGACAATTCTACAACGAACTATCAACTCAGCCAAGTCAAATTGGCATTTGATGTTATACTCGGCATTATGGGCTTACCGAACATCTGTTAAAACTGCAACCGGATTCTCACCTTTCCAACTCATTTACGGGTTGGAAGCAGTCTTTCCCATCGAATGTCAAATCCCATCTTTGAAATTGGCAGTACAATTATTGCCAGACACTTCTCCACTTGAAGAACGGTTAGTACACCTTGAGCAGCCTTATGAGCAGCGTCGCGATGCGGCCCTGGCCAACGAGGCTCACAAACATAAGGTCAAGTGTCAATATGATAGGTCCGTTCGTCCTCGGATTTTTTCTGAGGGCAACCTTGTCCTGGTCTATGACCAAGACAAGGACCCCCTGGGGGCAGGAAATTTTAAACCCATTTGGTTTGGACCCTTCATTATTAAAGAGGTATTAAAAAAGGGCACTTATCATTTGGTTGATTTTGAAGGGAATGCTTTGGCGGAGCCTAGAAATGGGCTCTACCTCAAGAAGTATTACTCATAGAAAGGTCACTGTGGGTAACTTTTTGTAACATATGCATAGTCTTTGTACTATTACTTTTTTTACGGTTCTTTTAAAAAGTGTTATGGATGTGTCATTGATGCTATCTTTCATCAATATGGCAGATGTCAAGTGAGTCTGAGGTGTTCGTTGGGTATGCGAATGGTGCTATTCGACACACGTGGAGGCTTGCCTCCGCAGCTTGGGTAATCTTTACACCACATGGTCAGTTGTTATCTTCTGGAGGTATATGCTTAGGTCACACCACAAATAATGTTGCCGAGTATAGTGCAGTTATTGAGTTTCTTCGTGACGCATTGTCATTGGGTATCTCTCATCTCTGGGTCTATCTAGATGCTCAACTGGTTGTTTCGCAGCTAAACAGAATATACCGGGTTCATGATCCAACCTTACACCGATGATTCCTTAGGGTACGTCTCTTAGAACGCAACCTTGATTACATTACATATTTTCATGTTCCTAGGAGATTAAACCAAATCATAGATACTCTAGCTAATCACATTTTAGATTGGCATCTTTCCCACATATAAAAAGATCATGGACATAAACATGTAAATACATTTTTGCACACATAATCCATAAGACACAAAAAGAGATAAAAAAAACCATATATAAACATCATAAAATCCTCAGAGTACATAGATAGGCACAAGCACCTCAAAAGTGGGAACAGTAACGAGTCACTGGGCTTATGCCCTCAAAAAATATATACATATCAGTGCTCATGGCACATAAAAGTCTAAAGTCTGCTCAGGGCCTATGGGCCCTGTTATAATCATGTACAACTTGGGCTAAACGCCTAAACAATCGGACCTATGCCCGAGGTGCCCCCACAACATGAGTCTGCATGGATGGCGGTAGGTCCTCTATCTCTGCCATGGGAACTATGCGAGTGAGTGCAGTAAAGTTCTGCTCAATTCACCTCAGGACCCTCTCAGCGTCTCCTACTGGGAGGTTCCCTGCTACTGTTGCTCCTCTAGCAGCGACAACTGCGGCTTCTAGCCATGGGAGACGCCTGTTCCGTGCATAGTTGGCAGGTCGCATGGGTCCCACATATGCATGCAATAAACGTTCACCCATAAAAAACTCTGGTATACAAAAACATGATATATATATCAAAAAAGACATAAAAATTACATATGCAAAAAAAAAACTATACAGGTGGAGACTTACCCATCTCCCCTCGCTCCTCACCAGGAGGCACTGGTATCTTTGGATCTCTGGAGAAGTCGATCCCCACATATGGGTAGTCCTCTATAGCCAGGATCTATTGTGACAGCCAAGAAAAAAAGTCGTCGTTGAAGGCCTCCACGGTCCTTCCACCACCCTGTCGCAGCAGTAAACTGCCCATCTGCATACTACGGGGAAAGTGGCCAGATGTCCTCGTACTGTCAGTCGAGGACTGAAGCACGAAACTCTCTCGAAAAGGAACGAACACAGGATGGTCCCAAACCCGAAGTTCCTATGTGTCCGCTGTCGACAATCTGTCAATTGCCTCTTCATGCACTCCAACAGTGTGGTACTCCAATCAAAAATTTGTGCGTTCATGCACTGGATTGCATAGTTCATCTGTACGCGCGAAGCTTGATGCACAGCTACTGAGCCGGTTATCTTCCCAATGAACAATAGAATAGTCTATAGGGAGAGGTTGGTAATCCTACTAACAGGTACCGAGGAACCTCTATGATCGGTCCCATCCTGACAATACTCATCTATCAGCTCCGAGACCTTGCTTGGCCCCGCAGGAAAAGTCTAAAAGTTGACTGGTTCCCCTCTCCTTGAGAGGCCAGTCAGAAAGTAATTATCCTTGGTGGTGGGAACCAAGGATTTCCCCTCTAGCATGAATGTCTCTGCATCAGGGTGTCAGTAATCAACCAAGGCATTCAGTAGCCTTGGTTGCGCGCGCATGAACGGACATAAAAAGAATTTTACCAACCCGCACTGCGTCAACACGACCACAACATTCAGATCTGCAACCACTAACTCATTGGCGACCTCGTGCTCCCTTTCCCTCCACTGAACATACATCCTGCCAACACAACAAGGTAAAGGAGGGTCAATACATGTTTCCATTGGATTTTTCATCACGCGGGGGGTACACGCGGCCTGTAGAGGTGACAGCCGCGGGTACCCGCGTGCAGGCTGTGCTCAGCATGCGGATACCCGCGGGCTGTCCCTAGACAACCCGCGTTTACCTAGGGCTGACCTTTTTGAGGTCGATGCCCACCCAAAAAATCAACTAAATGCTACAAAGGAAGTATTGAATAGCTAGAAAAGGGAGTTTGTACTGACTTGGTCCAAGCAGAAGTCCGTTTCGTCCACTGTAGCTCCCAGAATCATGATCTTTGGCAAAGGGGGTCTTTTGGCTCCAGAGTCAATTTCCAAATCAACAATGGTGATAATGAGCTGCCAGCTTCTATTTATAGACTTTTTGGCCCCTTTTTGTCACTTTTTTGGGCCCCCTTATCAGTTTCTTTAAACCAAAAACCATTTAGAGTGATCCAGGAGTTATATGGGAGGGATTTGATCAGCTATTGGGACATTTTTTTGAGTTTCGAAAAATAAAAATAAAAATATATTGACGGTACATACAATTTTTTTTTCAAAAATCAACTTGAGCATATAGGTTAGGCTATCACCCCAAATTTTGCATCTCGTTTCCTTTTTTTATGCCATAGGATCGATCCCATCCGGTTG
The DNA here is from genome assembly GCA_009831015.1 of Picea engelmannii. Taxonomy (NCBI): domain Eukaryota; kingdom Viridiplantae; phylum Streptophyta; class Pinopsida; order Pinales; family Pinaceae; genus Picea; species Picea engelmannii. The sequence goes on from ML778360.1 coordinate 112,663, forward strand.
TGACACAGAACCGTCATATCTGCTCTAGAAGTGTCGCAACTTGGTGGTAGAGCTTACCAAAACATGGATGCCCTAGGTAGGTCCTGGTTGCATTATGGTGTCCATGCCGTTTCTAACAACACTGTAGGCTCGAGAGTCCATATAGTCTTTCCTGAATAAGAGTTTGAGCCTCATTTGCATGGGTCTTTTTCACTCTTTGTCTTACCCTCCGGACTCCCAAAACATAATGGGTCTCCTTTTAAGCCCTTTTCAGACCCTTTAAAAATGAAAAGATTGCCGAGCGATCTTGTGACCTTTCACGCTCGTTAAACTAAAATTTGAAGTCACGTCTATCCGGCGATAGTTTACCCCTTTTTCGGTCCGGACGGTCAACTGTACGAGCAAAGGAATACTCTATTGAATTTCCATTCTTTAGAAGAGTATCCTCAGGTACAATTTTATTCCTTTTTCGGGCCTGAGGGACTAAATTTACGAAAAAGAAACCCCCACGGAGTCCATAGTTAAGCTCTTTTCAGACTCCCTAA
>ML778360.1:123343-138445 GCA_009831015.1 Picea engelmannii
CAGTATTTTGAATACCTGGTGAAATGGAAGAACCACCCAGTGGAGGATGCCAGCTGGGAGACAGAGGCAGTGATTCAGAAGCATGGGCAGACTGTACAGGAGCTCATGGACAGGAGCCCATGAAATCTTTTGAGCCGAGGAGTTTGATGCAGGAGCATCGCTCACTAAATCAAGCGAGCCAGCGCGTGGGGGCAAAGGAACAACTGGAGAGCGTTAGCATTCAAATTTTGGGAACATTGAACTTGACTGCGCCAAACATTAATATCTGATGTGATGAAGGAAGGATCAAAGCCCATCGGGCTTCGAGGTATCGACATTCGGGGATTGATAAGGTGAGGATTCACCCCTCGTAGAATCGTGAATCGCGATTCCCAGAATGAATCTGCACCGTTGATCTGGACGAGGACACGTGGCGCAGGATCCCTTTGGATCGGGGTTCGGCGTTCGGCGTTCCCGGAGGCAAGAGTTTTATACTCTTTGAAATCGCGACCGGCAATTTCCCGAATTGATTTGAGCCATTGATCAGAAAGGGCACGTGGCCACAGATCCTGAGAAGTCGGGATTCGGGGTTTCGCAAGGCCTGTAACCTTGTGCATCAAGAACCGCGATTTCCTGAATCGTGAGATCCTGATAGCCGAGTGGAGGACAGGTGTCAAGGCGTTAGGCCTCACCATGTGGTGTTGACAGGTGGCATCGGAGAATCGGAGTTCGGGGTTTTGTGATGCAAGAGATTTGCGATCAGTGAAACCGCGATCTCCCGATCCTCGATCGCACGAGCGAGGGAAGTGACATGGCATGTGGGACCATGATCGTTATTGGAGGACAGGTGGAAGCACATCGGAGTTCGGGGATCGGGGTTTTGCATTGTATGTGAATTGTGTTCGCGTGAACCGCGAACTCCCGAGTCGCGATATCCCGATATCCAAAAGGGTTGACCGTTGACCATCGGGATTCGGGCTTTTGAATTGCTTGTGGTTGTGCTCGCAGAGCCAACGAGACCGCAAAGTCTGAATTCCTGATATCCGAAGGGAAAACAGTAGAAGGAGCCTATTGTGGGTAGTGGATTCCCGAGAGGAGAGGAAGAGTACTTTGACTCTTCGGGCCCGTGGGAGAAGAAGATCCTGGTGGGAGCGGCTGCTCGCTGAGGGGCAGGTTGCGTCAGCTTTTAGTAGATAAATTTATTTTATTTTGAGCTAACTGTCGGGTGTTGAGTAGAGTGGTAAAATATCAACATGGTATTAGTGCATACCAAGGGTTGAGTCCACTCAGGATTATATTTCAAAACTTATCGCATTTCTTCTTTGTGTATGTTGTGGGAGCTCCTTCTTTTGGTGATACCATAACTCTTTGAACCACACCTGACGTTTTCTACAACACACTTAGATTTGCCTACAACACTGTCTCTCTTTGGCTCTTTGTTCCTTCGAATAGGATTTCATTATCACCCCTTTATCTGGTATTATATCCTATCACCGAATGTTATCTTCTTGTGCGTGTCCATCATGTCTAGTCGCATCTAATTTTACTCTCATGCAATGCTTTCCATACTCACAATAATTTCAAATTATTATGTGAATCATGGTCTAGATCTTGTCAGTCTATGAAAATATCATCATCTCTTTCCATTTATGACTATGCTCTCCATGAATTCATCTTCATGATCTCTCTTTAATGCGTGTCCCATCATGTATGATTTTTAATGTTTTTTTCGCCCTCTTCACAAATATTTCTCGCACTTCAATCCTCCTTTATATAAACAACTCCTTCCTCTTTATATATCTTTGTGACATTTTTTAGCTTTCTCTCCTTACTCCTTATGCATCACTTCAACCTTCAAATTATTTTATTTCTTTTCTTTTCTTATTTTTCTTTATATAATACACTATAATACAAGTACTATGGTACACACACCGTGTGCTCAAACTAGTGCGTAGAAGTATAGTTGTCCCTATATAGTTTCTGTCGACTACGATTAAGAAATACTTCCACTACTTCTCCATTTAGTTTCTCTAACTGAAAAACACCTACATCTGTCACAACCCGTATCACATATGGACCTAACCATTACATTTAAAACTTCCAAGGGTGCTACAAAAACTTCTTATCATAGAGTAACACTTTGTCTCTTCTATCAAACTTATTTTGTTTAATGTGTCTATAGTGACAAGATTTCCCTTGGGATTTCTAAATATGTTGATGGAAACCTGCGACAAATTGGTCCTCTTCCATCTCTACTAGCTCTAACAGTCTTTTCTCCACTACGCCAGAATCTGTAAGTTCTACCAAGGCAATAATGCGTAGGCTTGGTACTATGAATTCCATAGGCATAACAACATCTTTTACATACACTAATATGAAAGGTGTATGCCCTATAAATGTCTTACTTATATTCCTATATGCCCACTACATTGTGGGAACCCTCAAGTCCTAGTTGTCTCGACTTACATTACATACCTTCGTCAATGCGTGCTCTAGGATCTTATTGAATGCTTCTACAGTCCCATTTTCCTAAGGATGATGTGATGTTCTCTTTTGATGATAAATATGAAACTCCTATGTTAAGGATGAATTTTTCCTATTAAAAAAATAAGTTCCCTAGCCACTCATAAGGTTTCTTCGCCATCCAAACCTTGTAACCACATTTTCAAACATAAATCATTCAATTGTCTCTCCATTGTAATCTATGACTAGCTCTAACTCAACCCATCTAGTCAATTAATATGTCATGATAATGATGTATCTATCTCTTGGTCTCTTCTATGGTGGATTGATCAGTCTAATGAAATCAATGACCCATTTATTAAAATCTTCTAATGACACTTACAGTACTAATGGAATCTCATCTCTCCTAGATGACTTCCCAATTCTTTGAAAAACATCACAAGTCTTACAAAATTCCTTAGCATCCTTATGCAGGGTAGGACACCATATTCTTGCATGCAAAATATTCTAAGCTATTTATTTTCCTGCATAATGACCTCTAGAAACCCCTTCATGTTCCTATGACAATATCACATGTATTTCATGATCTAATACACATCGTCACAGAATACCATCTATGCCTAACTTGTACAAGTTTCTTGCTATTAGATGGTAGTCTGATTCCTTCAATACTAATTGCTTCTTCTATGAAACTGTAAACTCTGGTGGGGAAACTCCTGTAATCAATAACCTAACTATGTATTCAAAATAGTCATCCACCATTTGTACTGTAAATAAGTGTGTTTATAGTAAACTGTCATCTAAGTTACATGCATATTCTTTGGATACTAAGAAAAACAAATGATCATGTGCTGAGTTCAAATTTTCTAGATTCACAATTAATTCAAAGTAATACTCATGGAATGGTGGAAACCATCTTCATNCATTGGCTTATTGACCAAGTACCAAGTATCTAAGCACAAAATGATCTATATACATATGAAAGTGAGAACCCAACAAATAATGTTTGAACTTCTACAGTGCATATACCATGGCCAATCCCTCATGCTTTTTAGTAGTATAATTATATTCTGTAGTTGAAAACTTCCTTCTAGAAAATGCAATCGGATAGTCTAAATATCCTTCTACATATTGTGATAGAACTAGGCCTAATGCCTAGTATGGGAAAATCAAAATCGATGCGGTAAACAACTTCTTCTTCAAAGTGTCCAAAATCTCCTGACATTCTTCATTCCATTCAATAAGATTTCTGTGGTGAGGGTTTTTAGTTAGGTTCGGAAAAACCACAGTTTTTTTTATAGATTGTCGACGTTTTAGATCCATATCAGGAGTCATCTTCAGGACAAGAAGCCCGGGTTATGATTTAAGAGAGACACTACCTATAAATTCTAAATGTAAAGAGGAGAGCCTTTATGTCGGCTGGGAAGAACCCTAATTCTACCTTAATAAAGTTTATTAATACTTTTTATTTTAGGTTTTTCAAATATTTTATTTGGACATCAGTTCATTATAAATCTTATGTTTGTTTATTATTTCAATTTTTTTTTTTTNATTTTTTGTATTTTTATGAGAGTATAGATTTAAGTTTATAAAGATATTTAAGTAATGATGGTTAGAAAAAAATTTAATTTTAAGATTAATTGGATTTTTTTTTTTTTTTAATTATAAGATTAGGGGTTTTCCTAAAGGTCATTTATTAGGCCATTATCTCTTTTTTATTTATGGGAGGATTAATTTTTTTTTATTTTTATTAAAAAATTTAGGTTTATAAAGATCTTTTAAGGAGTTTTTTAGAATTTATATTTTTATTAAAATATTGAAGTTTCTAAAGATCTTTTAAGTAAGAATTAAGGAGTGTTTTAGAATTTATATTTTAAGATTTATTGAATTAAAACTATTTTAATTTTAAAATTCAGGTTTACTTAAAGGTGAAAATTTTAATTATTATTCTTCTTTTTTATTAAGGGAATCTAAATTTCATTCATTTCTAGTTCATTATCTCTATTAAGGTTGCTTGGATTTCTTTGGATTTCAATCGCTTCTCTGATGCGACGTTTAAATAGGTGATCCTCCTTTGCCATAATTTTTGTCTCTTCAAGGCGTACATGGTGTTTTGTTTTCAGGGAGTGTTCTGCTAAAGCAAAAGTCTGAATGCACTCATTCTTTATGTCGGCTCCATGTTCTTTAATTCTAATTTGAAAGGAGCATCATGTTTCGTTGATGTAGCATTTACCACATGAGCATTCAATCTTGTAAACTCCTTTCCATTTTTGTGGATCAAGTTTATCTCTGACAGATCACATATTTTGTTTGATGGTTTCATGTGGTTTGAAGGAGGTCTTGATCTCTCTTTTGCTGAGAACTCTGGAAATTTTGTCTGTTACTCCTTGGATGAAAGGGAGGTAAGCAGTGTTATTAGGGGTTTGGTTATCAGGGGGTTTTTTGTTCATTTTTTCTTTAACTTTTTTGATTGCATTTTTAATGTCCTTATTATTATACCCAATGTTTCTAAAAATTTTGGAGAGGTGATATTTTTATTTTTCAAAGTGTTCTTTGTCAGAGATTCTTATGGATCTGGTGGCTAGGGTTTTAAGGACTCCTAGTTTCTAGTTGGGGTGGTGATGGGAGTTTGCGTGTAGATAGTTCTTTGTGTGGGTCTTCTTCATATAAATGGTGTACCCTCAGCTTCCATATTGTTTCCTATTAATTAGAACATCTAGAAAATGTATGCTATTTTTTTCCTCAAGTTCCATTGTGAATTTTATGTCATTTGAGATATTGTTTAAGTGTTGGAAGAATTTTTCAAGTTCTTCTTTCCCATGGGGCCATAGAACATTGGTGTCATCGACAAACCGTTTCCATCTTATTGGTTTTAGAGGGTAGGAATCTAAGGCTCTCTTCTCAAAGTTTTCCATAAATAGATTTGCAACGATTGGGGACAATGGAGATCCCATCACTACCCCACTAGTATGTTCATAAAATTCCCCTTGGCAACTAAAGAACGTGGATCGAGGACAAACTTCGGCTAGTTTCATTGTTTCAGGGCTAGTAACTTATTTTATCACTTGGATATCTTCATCCAGTGGAATTTTTGTGAAAAGGGAAACTATGTCAAAGCTTATGAGAATGTCTTCAGGTTTCAATTTTTCTTTTTCAATGATTTTAATAAATTCCCTTGAATCTTTTATAAAGGAGTTAGTGTAGCCTACTAGGGAGCTAAGTATCTTGGCCACATGTTTGGCTAATTCATAGGTTGGTGAACCTATGGTATTCACTATGGGTCTGAGAGGAGCATATTTCTTATGAATTTTTGGTAGGCCATAGATCCTAGGGGTGATCTGTTTTTTGGGGTTCAGTTGTTTCTTGGTTCTTTCATCTAGTTTGGAGTCGTTGATGGATTTCTTGACCTCTTTTATAATATTTTTGATGGGGTTGTTGGGATTTTTCTATAGCTTCCACTTTGGGAGAGGTGTTGAATCATTTTCTTGTTGTAATCATTTTGGTCTAAAGGAATTTTTGCGCCACCTTTATCTTCTTTAAGAATGACTAAACTTTCATTATTTCAAAGGTTTTTTAGAGATGTACACTCTTCCTTACTAATGTTTCTTATTGGAGTTTTGGCCTTTCTAAGAATGAGGGTGCAATATTGTCTTACCTGGTTCTTGTCATCATCCATTAGGGTTTGAATACTGTTCTCAATGCAACAAATAATGTTGTTGTTTGTGATGGTGCTTGGGGAGATGACGAAGTTTAAACCTTTCTTTAGAACACTAATCTCGGCTTCTATAGGTTCATATGATGAAAAATTTACAACCTTCTTGTTGATGGTGTCCACGTTGTTGGAAACTACACTACTGGTGTCATTTGTGTTAGAATCTGCATTGCTAGTGTGGGCGTTGATGGAATTTACATTTCTAGTGTATTTTTTGTAAATTCCATCAGTGCCCACACCAGTAATGGATATTCTAACACAAATGACACCAGCAGTGTAGTTTCCAACAAAGTGGACACCAACAACAAGAAGTTTGTAAATTTTTCATCATACAAACCTATAGAAGTTGAGCTTAGTGTTCTAAGTAAAGGTTTAAACTTCACCGTCTCCCCAAGAACCATCCCAACTGACAACATTATTTGCTTCATTGAGAACAATATTCAAACCCTAATGGACGATGACAAGAACCAGGTAAGACAAGATTGCTCCCTCATTCATAAAAATTCCAAACCTCCAATAAGAAACATTAGTAAGGAGGAATGTACAGCTCTAAAAAACCTCAAAAATAATGAAAACGTAGTCATTCTTAAAGCATATAAAGGTGGCGCAATAGTTATTTTAGATCAAAATTATTACAACAAGAAAATGATTGAACTCCTCTCCCAAAGTGGAAGATATAGAAAACTCCCCAACAACCCCATCAAAAATATTATAAAAGATGTCAAGAAAGCCATCAATGACTCCAAACTAGATGAACGAACCAAGAAATGACTGAACCCCAAAAAATAGATGACCCCTTGGATCTATGGCCTACCAAAAATTCATAAGAAATATGCTCCTCTCAGACCCATAGTGAATACCCTAGGCTCAACAACCTATGAATTATCCAACCATGTGGCCAAGATACTTAGCCCCCTAGTAGGCCACACTGACTCCTTTATAAAAGACTCAAGCAAATTTATTAAAATCATTGAAAAAGAAAAATTGAAACCTGAAGACATTCTCATAATCTTTGACATAGTTTCCCTTTTCACAAAAATTCCACTGGATGAAGCTATCCAAGTGACAAAACAAGTTACTAACCCTGAAACAACAAAACTAGCCTAATTTTGTCTTCACTCCACATTCTTTAGTTACCAAGGGGAATTTTATGAACATACTAGTGGGGTAGCGATGGGATCTCCATTATCCCCAATCGTTGCAAATCTCTTTATGGGAAACTTTGAGAAGAGAACCTTAGATTCCTACCCTCTAAAACCAATAATATGGAAAAGGTTTTTCGACGACACCAATGTTCTATGGCCCCATGGGAAAGAAGAACTTGACAAATTCTTCCAACACTTAAACAATATCTCAAATGACATAAAATTCACAATGAAACTTGAGGAAAACAACAACATACATTTTCTAGATGTTCTAATTAATAGGAAACAAGATGGAAGCTTAGGGCACACCGTTTATAGGAAGAAGACCCACACGGAGAACTACCTACACACAAACTCCTATCACCACCCCAACCAAAAACTAGGAGTCCTTAAAACCCTAGCCACAAGAGCCATAAGAATATCTAACAAATAACACTTTGAAAAAGAAAAAGATCACCTCTCCAACATTTTCAGAAACATTGGGTATAATAATAAAGACATTAAAAACTCAATCAAAAAAGCCAAAGAAAAAATGAACAAAAAGCCCCCTGATAACCAAACCCTTAATAACACTGCTTACCTCCCTTTCATCCAAGGGGTAACAGACAAAATTTCCATATTTCTCAGCAAAAAAGAGATCAATACCTCCTTCAAACCATATGAAACCATCAAATAAAATATGTGATCCATCAAAGATAAACTTGATCCACAAAAATGCAAAGGAATTTACAAGATTGAATGCTCATGTGGTAAATGCTACATCGGCGAAACATGACGCTCCTTTCAAATTAGAATTAAAGAACATGGAGTCGACATAAAGAATGAGCTCATTCAGACTTCATCCTTAGCAAAACACTCCTTGAAAACAAAACACCATGTACGCCTTGAAGAGACAAAAATTCTGGCAAAGGAGGATCACCTATTTAAATGTCGCATCAGAGAAGTGATTGAAATCCAAAGAAATCCAAGTAACCTTAATAGAGATGATGGCCTAGAATTGAATGAAATTTGTCTTCCCTTAATAAAAAAAGAAGAATAATAATTAAAATTTTCACCTTTAAGTAAACCTTAATTTTAAAATTAAAACAATTTTAATTCAATAAATCTTAAAATATAAATTCTAAAACACTCTTTAATTATTACTTAAAAGATCTTTAGAAACTTCAATCTTTTAACAAAAATATAAATTCTAAAAAACTCCTTAAAAGATCTTTATAAACCTAAAATTTTTAATAAAAATAAAAATAATTTAATACTCTCATAAATAAAAAAGAGATAATGGCCTAGTAAATGACCTTTAGGAAAACCCCTAATTTTATAATTAAAAAACAAATTTTTAATCCAATTAATCTTAAAATTAAAAGTTTTTCTAAACATCATTACTTAAATATCTTTATAAACTTAAATCTACACTCTCATAAAAATACAAAAAATTTAATAGTCTAAAAAATAAAAAATACAAAATATTTTGAAATAATGGACAAACATAAGATTTATAATGAACTGATGTCTAAATAAAAACAATATGAAAAACCTAAAATAAAACTTATTAATAAACTTTATTAAGGTAGAATTAGGTTTCTTTCCAGCCGAAATAATGGCTCTCCTCTTTACATTTATAATTTATAGGTAGTGTCTCTCTTAAATCATAACCCAGGCTTCTTGTCCTGAAGATGGATCCTGATATGGATCCGAAACGTCGGCAATTATTCATTCCACTAAAATTTCACCATTTTCTTCAATAATTTTTCCAAGGAAGCTGTAATCTACACATATCCCCTAATGAACTTCAGGTAATAACCTGTATGACCCATTGTTGCTCGTAATTGTCACAGTGAAGTAGGCAGTGGAAAATCAACAATTACAACAATCTTCATAGGATCCATCAACAATACTTTCTTACACACTACATGGCCCAATAAGATACCAAACAAGGTGCAAAAAATGCACTTATTCAAATTCAAATATATCTGAAATTTCCTACACCTATCCAACATCAAATGTAGAGTTCCCTCATGGTTTTTTCAGTAAACCAATCATTGTCTAGTCATCTAAGTATACTTCCAATAACATATGAATGAACTCTTTAAACGCTTTTACAACTACTCTAGAGAATATTGTTGGTGCATTCTTCAATCCAAACGACATAACTATGTATTGATAGCACCCCCATTCTGTCACAAATGTAGTCTTATGTCTATATTCCTATGGAATCTTTATCTGATTATACCCTGCAATTCCATTAGTGAATGAATAATATTCTTGTAATCCTACATTCTCCAACACTTGATCTGTAAACAAAGCTGGAAATGGATCATGCAAGCATGCATCATTCATTTTCCTTAGATCAACAAAAATTATGATTCCTCTGGTCTTCTTATCCTGAACTACCATTGGTCTAATCCACTATGATTCTGTGACAATTTCAATAATTCTTGCTTCCATCATTTTGTCTATCTCTACTTTCACCTTATGTTTGTACACCAGATTCAATCTGTATGGTATTTTCTATACTAGCTTAGCATTTGGCTTCAATGGGATCTTCATCTGTCCTAACTCCTCAACAATCCCTTTCATCCTTGAAAATGTAGTCAGGAACATGTCCCGGTACTCACGTAGTAAATCAACTATCTTCTCAACTGTTTAATCATTCGATTAGTCTCCTATGTTTGAAAAATTAGTTTTATCCTCTATACCAATGTTTACTTTGTGCGTTCTTAAAGGATTTGAATACATATATGATTCAAGATCTGGACCTTCTACTGCACATTCTCCCTCCGTTATTGGTATCTACAAGTTCCTTGGATCATTGTCCTCTTGGTCCTCCCCACTGACATTATAACATTCTAAAAATTCTCTAACTGTTGTAGAAGATCTATGAGCACTACATACAAGTACTAGTTCTATCGAGTCTTCTGTCGTGAAAATATTTTCCTTAATCACCTGAAAATTTGTAGCTACTAAAGGGGCCTCATCTTCAAAAATAAATTTAAACTTAAAGTTATGATTTAACTCTTCCAAATACATTGTCTCTCCGCACACTTCCATATCTAAGTACCAATTCTTTGGAATCTTTCCCAAGGTGTGTACAAATAGGTGTATCCATTCTTTCTTCAGTAATTCACCCCATGTCATAATATATTGTGTAACATGCTACAAGGGAAAGCTCAACCGTGTATAATTATGTGTAGCATATTCTTTTCATGTTCCAAATCAGACATGTAACAAGCTTCTTCATTGCTGTCAGTCCTCAATTCCATCCTTATGCACACCCCACCATCTCACAAAATTCACTTTCAGGGTGACATCTAAAGCTAACAACCTTTGATGATACAATATATTTAACTCAAATTCATTTGTAAAAGAGTATATGGATGTTAGTCCATCATACCTGGGTGTATAACATACCTAAGTTCCAATCCATCGTAACACATGGGTAATGTGAACACATGTCCTCGTCAATACTTTGTGCAATATCTGCTGCCAATTCTCTAATGCTTCTTATGAGTTTGACACGCGAGAACTAATACTTCACCAGCTTAATGCACCATCATTTGTAGGATTCACATAATCATCCATCCATGTTGTCACATTATATAGGTTATCAATGTATTTCCCTTTTTCTGGTTCTACAAATCTTCTTTCCTCTTTGGGATCCAATGACACAATAACTTTCCAATATCTTGTTTTGAAGACCATCTGTCTCTTCTTCATATATATCAAGTTCTGGTTTCGAAATCCAAATCAAGTCCTAACAGTGATGAATGAGGTTTTCTACCATCTACTATATCAATCACTTCAAATTCATCTATACTACACACTCCATCAATGTTAATAATCGCCTACAATAGTCTTCCAATTAGGACAATATTATGGTAGTCCTATAATCTTAACTGAATAGGTGACCAAATTAACTTTGGTTTTCCCATTTTCTCCCAGGTCTTATTTAGAAGGACATTCACATTGAATCCTAGGTATAAAATGATATTATCCATGTTGTATTCTCATGTTTGTGCTCTAAGTTCGAATTACTATTTGTCTTTTTCTTTCGATGTACTTGATTCACTACTCCCTGTACAATAAATTCTTCTATATATTGTGCACATTGATATATTTTTCTTCATAGTGCATTCAATGCAAAATCATATTTCATTAGCTCTAAGTAACTTTTTAGGAAACATTTCAAAGTGCTTACCTTCTAAAATTTCCATTTTGCATTTGTGTAGTCACAAAATGGAGGCATGTCATATATTGGTGGTCTATCATACAAAAGTGGCATAGTTAAAGTTGATGCCATCCATTATGATCTTATCACTTCTTTCCTTGATTTCTTGTAGGTATCTTTCTCTTTTGTAGGATCAAACAATGGAAGAGGTTCTACTACTTTCCTGACCCATGTTGTATCCTATTCCCTTTTTATGTCGCATCAACTCTGGTTCTTGTTCCTCTAGCGTAACCATTGGTATTTTGGGTTGTTTGTCACATTCATCTTTTTCTATAATCTGTACATTCATGTTCCTCTTTTCTTGAAATTTTTCGATCAGTTGTGGAAACTCTTTTGTCGCATGGTATAATTGTCTGTAATAAATATAAGTCATGCATGGATTCAGAAAGTCTCGTACCAAGTGCTTAGGCTGATTACAATTATAACATATAATTGGGCCTCTTCCTCTGCCAAATCCTCCTCTCCCATGACCTATAAATACTCCTCATGCTCCTTTATTATAACCTCTCAGTGTATTGTACTGTGGTACTACCCCTTCTGGTGCTTATTCTATTTGGACTTGGTATGCATATGTAGTGCACTCTCTCATCAAATGATGTGTGTAACACTCCTTTTCATCATTTCCAACAGATTTATAGAAGTTACAAAAAACATTTCTCGTAGTACTATGATACTTCTGCATCAACGAAAAATGTAGTAGGGTGGTGATGCATCATTTTACATATTTCTCACCATACTCCTAAAGGATTCAGAGCTTCTATATTCAAATACTACTGAAAATATAGGCATTCATTCTTATGATGACTTTTGTTCTACATGTGACACAACAAACCTCCTCACACTTTTCTCTCCTTTTACAAGTTTCTGTAACTGAATAGACAACGCTACTAACTACGACAAAACTTGAGCCATCCCTATGCCATTTTCTCCTATAGGGGATTCTTCCAATTTCATAGAAATTCATAAGGATTTTTATTGCGACACAATCTTGCATTTTGTCAAAGGGTAGCATATATTTAGAAACAATCCTACAATAATCCATTCCCTATGTTGTTCATCTGGTATATGGAAATTCAATTGATCCTTCAATATCTTAAATATTTGATTGTAACCCCACACTGATTCATTCACTATATGTTTGATTTCCTTCAACTATGTAATGCATTGCAACTCGGATTTCAGCTTTTGGAACTATTTCAATAGATCTTGTCTTACCTCTTCCAATGTTCTAGTTTGTCCTACACGTGTAGTAGTTTGATATTTCATGTACCATAGTAAGGTGTGATCTTTGAATTTCATTTCTAGCTATGCAATCCTTTTATCATCATCCCACATTTTCTTCATAATCCATATTATTTCACAAATGAAAAAATGTTATTATGGATCCTCTATCCCCACTATGTGGAAGACAAACATTCTTAAAGTAGGATCTACCCTTGCCATTGTGTACTACATGTTATTCTTTTCTGATAACACTAACTGATTCTGACTCAACGTACTACTTCCACTACTATGACTAATGTTACTACTATATTTACTCCCTTCACTAACTATAATTGAAAAATATTATGACACTACCTGATCTAGGTGGATATCGGTGGCCACCTACCTTCTCCAACTAGCCCAAAACATGTTTCTGGCAATTTTGGCAATTTACTATTTTTAGCAGGTTTTAACTTCCGGGGCCATTTTGAGGGCCTAAATGAAGGTTTTTCGAGATCAAGGTTCTCAATGATAGATGAAGGCATGATTGAGCCCCTAAAATTAATCTTCTTGACGATACCTTTCCAACGATATATCACATGCCTAAAATGGAGACCGTATGCAAAAGTTACGACCCCGGAAAGTTGATGCACCAACTTACCCAAACGGGGCCCACGTGACTTTTGGCGCTTCATCTCCTAGGGTTAGGTTTTTGGATTTCTAGGAATTTTGGCATTCCTGTTTATTGTAAAAGGGCCTTCATAGCCTCATTGTAATCATCTTCTTGCAAATGCGAGTAGCCGTCACATCTCTTCTCAGAGATAAGCTGCCACCATTCTAGCGAGTCTTTCACTTTGTATTTTTACAGTCTCTGTACATTTCTTTCATTAATAGAAATTGTGTATTACTGTATATCTGTGTTTATGGTTGCATCTCTGATAAATTTATGTTATATTATTGAATATCTGCAATATCTCTGTGCATTTCTTTATTATATCTTCGATCTCATTTCGTGCCGAAAATAATCTAGATCAGTGGTATCAGAGAAGGCTTCTCTTGATTGTTTTTTTCAGTGCATTTCCCCGACGAGGTCCAAGTATAGCAAGTTGGGTCTGGGGCTTTTCTCTCTTGAAGAAAATTTCTCTCGCACACCCAAGAAACCCTCAATGGTGGAAGAAAAGAAAATCGACGGAGCAGACGATCCTATCAATCTGTTGCTTGAGCAAGCTCTCACGCGACAGAGAGACGAAATGATGGAGAATTTTTCCCACATCCTTAAATGCCTGTCAATAGCATCAGGCACATCTTCATCAAGTGACCACTTTGGAGGCACCTTGTCTTTCAAGTTACAAGTTAATTTTGATATTCCTGTATTTCAAGGACAGATAGATGCAGAAGCCCTAGAAAAATGGTTAACTCTACTAGAAGGTTATTTCTCTGTTCACAATTTTTTCGACAAAGAAAAGATCACCTTCGCACTCCTTAAATATCTCCCTCATGTCAAACATTGGTGGGAAACTTACTGGGAGAAGAGTTCCATAGAGGAGTCTGGAATATATGGAGCCGAGCCCACTTGGGATTTTTTTATGGATGAGGTAAAGGAACAGTACTACCCTGTTGGAAACTATGAGGACCAGTATATGAGATGGACCACACTACGGCAAGAGAGGGGCCAATAAGTTCTGGAGTTCACCAATATCTTCCATACCTTGCACACCAAGCTGGGTATCGAAGACTCTGAACGACATTTGGTTCTGAAATACCGTGGGGCTCTACACAGATACATCCAAACTGAAATGGATTTTTTGGACATCTCATCACTTGGTGCTTCCCATCAATATGCTGTTAAAATCGAGCAGAAATTTAAGCACCAGAACAAACGGGAGTTCGGGTCTGCAAATCCACAACAACCAAAGTATGACAAAGACAACCCTAACAAACAGTCTCCCGAAAACCAATCCAAGCCATAGGAAAAGAAGGGTCACGGGAAGACAAAGAAGGACACCGAAAAATGGTGCGATTTCCACAAAAGCCCCTGGCACAACACCGATGAATGTCGCTCAAAACAGTCATTGGTGGCTGAGATCAAAGACAAGGAGTTGAACCCTGATTCAAAATCTGATTCTGAAAATACTGGTAAAAGACAGATCATCGACGTAGACCCCACTGCTATTGTCGCGACCGTAGCAATTCAACCAGAAGAACCAACAGATCCAGAAGAGGGGGAGCACATTTTTCATTCACAGATGTGGGTGAAGGGGACCCCGCTGCATTTTATTGTTGATAGTGGAATCCAGAAGAACCTCATCTCAGCAGAGGTCGTCAAACAGTTGGGATTGTCGACAACACCACACCCGCAACCATACAACATTGGG
>ML778360.1:157232-228217 GCA_009831015.1 Picea engelmannii
CCATTCATGGGTGTTGTATATGCATGTGCATTTTCCTTCATGTCCAAATACCTTTATCAATATTGCGGTCCAAAACCCATGACTAGGGTTGACATCAATGACAACAATCAATCTTCCAACATGGGTCACCTAACGAAAGTCACAAAATCCACTACATCATCAAGTTTTGGTCCATGTCACGTTTTTTATGTTGTGCCTCAGTGTCCAAGGGAAGTATCTTCCTCGAGAGTCAGCCATCACAAATATCCTATTTCAATACTTGTGTCACTCCATGTTACATCTCTGTGTCTGTTTCATGTCGTTGATGGGTGATACATCAAGGCCCTCCTTTGATGAGTCCGTTCCTATCGAATTCAACACATTATCTGGGAACTAGACTTAGAAACCAATAGTACTTTGGGACCTGCATGCCTCAATGGCAGGCCTCCTCATGTCTGATAGTAGGTTTACATCATTGACCTGTGATCAGATGATTCCACAGATGTTCGACTTTAGCTCATCCATTCACATTCATTGGAATGTACTAGAGTATCTTGGGAATCATTGACATCAATGTTGATCTCCCTTTCACTTGTTAATGATTTATCTTATTGACCGGTAATCAAGTGGTTTCTACCATTTTGGACATTAGGACATCTATTCATATGGTTAGATTCATACTACATCGAGATTGGTAAGAAGACCCTGGGTTGAGTTTTCACTCTTATGTATACCTTGCCCAGGTTGCGAAGGAGTTATTTTGAACTATGACACATATACTGTTACATAGATCCACTTTGTATTGGTCGTGGATATATTTTGACATCTCTTAGATCCACTATGTATTCTTCATGGCTATGATCAGTTCAGGTCATGGGAGTATAGATCCACATTGTATCTTCAGTGGATATACCATTTTGTCAATATAATTATGGATCCATAGTGTATTTTATGGCATCCATATCTAAAAAAGTCTTTATCACTCAAGCATAGGTATGCCTTCCTTGGGTTTGAAACATGTCATAATATTTGTTTGATGGTTGTGTGCAGCTTTTTCCTACCTCTCTATGTGCACACCCTTGCTCAAAAAAGTCTACAAAGTTCTTCAGTCATCATCGTCTTCTAACTTCATACTTTGGGGGGCAATCTGTTACACCTCAAAATTACTCACTTCAATAGTGTCGTAAGTGTCATCATTACAAGTGTTGTAAGTGTTGCATCTTGATCACAAGTTTTGCAAGTGTAGCAAACATCATACTTCCATATTGCCTATGTTGTGCCTCTAAATACATCATAAGGACACTTAAGACACCTCAAAGACTAGTTTTGAAGAAGATAAATTAGTTGACAAAGAGTACAAGCCTTTTTCCACTAGAAAAAGCACTCAAATATGGATTTTGGAGAGGAGAGCTCCCCTACCCACTGTCAGGGAGTGCTAGTGCTCCCCGGGCCTCTTTGGGGGAGTGTTTGAGTGCTTTGTGTACCCTTTTGGGGGAGCGCTATCTTTTCTGAGAGAGATTTTGGTTTGTTGAGACAAATCGGGGAAGAATCCCTCAATTTCTGAAGGTAGTTGGATTCGAATAGAAGGTCAAGGAATGATCTTAGGGAAGATCCTCAACTAAAGGAGAGGAATCCTCAACTTATCCCAAATATCTCTCAAGTGGTTGGGCCTCTCCAAGGTTATATAAGGAGGCCTCCTCATGGTGAAAGGGGAGATGGAGACTAGAGATTGATACCAAACTTATGATCCTATAAGTGGTATGTCATCAAAGAAATCGGTGTAGATTACTTGAGAAAAGGGGTTGGACAAGGAGAAATGGAAGAAGTGCACCTTCATCAAAGGATTGTAAGTACTTTTACTAGTTCTTATCAATATATCAATGCTTGGCCTGTTTATTTCAAACTTATGTTTGTTCCACATGAGTTTGTCTACAGTAGATGGATTTATATTTGAGCTAATCTCAGTAGAGTAGGAATTCCATTGTATCTTTGTTTGTTCTACAAGACCTATTAGGGAGCTCAGGGTCGAAGCTCAGCCTGGACTTTGCAAGGACAAACGTCTTTAATAAGGTACATATCTTTCTTCTTCTCTTTCACATATTAGCTTGATTAGACCTAAAAGGATGTTAGTGTCCATGTTAAGCACTTTTCTGTCTTGGCCTCAGGAGTCTAGAGACCAAGAAGGAATCCACTTTTCCTCAGGAGGATTCACCTGTAACACTTCATCATATTGTTTCCATATGGGAGAGGGTGGGTGGGAAGCAACATTTAAATCATTAGAAAAAACATATGAATGCATTATTGGAATGAACTTTTCTACAAATGAATCTTTTAACACATCTCAACTGGTAATGGAATTAGGTAATAATGAGTTATACCACTCAAGAGCATTTCCTCGTAGAGTTTGTAAGAATAATATACATGTAACATTGTCTTGAGTGAGGTTGAGATTATGAAATGTACTTTTAAAATTAAACAATTGTTGATCTGCATCTTCAGAAGCATCTCCGAAGAATGTAGAAAATTTTTCAATAGAAATATCATGCATTTTAAAATATACTTCTAGTAGATTTAAAGGGGTTTTATAAAATCACCTCCTTCTTTGGGTATTTCTCTCTTTTGATGAGTCTTTTATAGCCATTGATGGGCTTGATGAAGAATTTTAAGGAGCATCATGACATGAATGAAAATTTTCATTTTGAGTCTTTATAATGGAGTCACCAAGGAATTCCTTTTTCCAAATCTTCAATGCTTCTTGGGTCTTTCAACAATGCTTTTATAAATCCCTTGCATTTAAAACAAGAAACAATTTTCTTGATTATTCTTTTCAAAAATTTGAACCAAGGAGACTCTGGTTCTTCAATCTGATATGAAGCAGGGCCTCAAATATCTTGAAAATAAATGTCTCCCTAGTATGGTCGCCAAAAATGTTGATGCTTCAATCTGTCAGGACCAAAATAGAAACCACATGAGGATATGAATCCCCCTGCATTTTTAGAGAGGTGGTACTGCTCTTTGGCTAAAATATATATCTTGAATATCTTGGATTAGAAGAATGATAAAGAAGCAAACCCTGGATATTTATTTCTCAAATTTATCCAATAAAAATGGTTCTTCAATAACCTAATATGATATTTATGTGCAGCAAGAAGTATTCTAACAAAAGAAAATATTTAAGGATGGATTCAACATCATAATTTCTTTATGATCAAAATCACATACACAATCTTCTTAATGATATATAAATGCATCCATATATTCTTCACAAGAAAAATGAGAGAATGATTTGATCATCTCAAATAATTTTAAAAGAGTATTACTATACATATCAAAAGAGATTTTGATAGATCAATTTCAAATATCTCATAATTAACACTCAAAGTTACAAGATACAATCAAAATCAACCCTGATTTTTTTTTTTGTGGAGTTTTATTCATGAAAAAGGTTCTTCATTACAAAATATTTGACAGTCATGTATATGGATGTAAAGACTCCATGATCATAAAGGAAAATCCTTTTGAAGAATACAAGAAACGCTCAAGAACAAAACCATGTTCCCAATTAAGAGATTCAAGCATAGAACTATAAGAAATGGTGTAGAAGAAGAGAAAGAGTGGAGAAGATGGAGATCTCTCTTCGCTGATCAGAAGCTTGGTTGTATATTCATGGTTGTACCTTCTTATTCCTCTGATCTTCTTCCCTTCCCCTTTGTTAATTCTGATTATGAAACCCTTGATGAGGCACTTATTCTCTTTAAAAATTAGATCCTCTAACTACTTGGGTAGATAGGGTTTTTCCTTTCTTGAATTTCCAGTACAATTTTCTTCTTGAAGTATTCCCTTTAATGAATGCTTCATTAAGAACTCATTAATAAATTTACATCATTAATATTCAAATATTTCAAATGGGTTCTTTTCCTTTTTTAATTATTATTTTTAAATAAACTTTTATTTTCAAAATTTAATTAGTTTCCCTTTCAAAGAGGGGGACTATGTTTTAATTTTATGGAAGTGATAATCAACATTTTTTGTGACTCCACTGGGGAAAAAACTTGAATATGTAAAGTTGGTTTTAGACCATAAACTCATATTACATTTCCTCAACACAACTAGCCCCAGTTAGAAATCTGATTGAATAACCAATGAAGTATTGTACACCAGTTATACAATATTGAAATAACAACAACTAGAACTAGAGAAGAACTATAAAGGTATTGGGAAACACTAGTTCAATAAGAAGAAAGAGAAATTATATGAAGACAAAGAAGAGATGAAAGAAAAGACCAGAGAAATGAAATACAAGCTTGAAGAGCAGAAGAGAAAGGAATAAATTGAAGTTGGATGAGTATGGAGGACCAATTCCCAGAAGAAAGAGCAAGCAGTTGTGCCTCTCAGAAGTTGAAAATAATCATGTTGAAGAAAAAGAGAAACCTTCAAACATGGCTGATAGAGAAAACCAAAGAGAAGAAATACATGAGTAAATACGAGAAGGGAGACATGAAGAAATAAGATAAGAAAGACAAGAAGAAGGGCAATGTGATGAAAGACGAGAACAAAGGTACATAAACCTAAGAAGGGTAAGGGAATCCCCTCTTGACCTTAGAGGAGAACAACATGATATCCCCATTCTTCCTAAAAATACTTTGAATACATTTTCTAGAGATGCAACAATTGACGCTAAATGACATGTTGATTTGTTTTTGGATGTTTGTGATTTCCATATTATCGAACATGATGATGTAATGGTAAGGTTGTTTCTTCAAACTTTGTTAGACCAAGCTTATGAATGGTACACATCATTACCCACAAGATCAATTAGCTCATTTGATGATATTGAAGAAATGTTATTAAACATGTTTTCTCCTCCAATCACTTATCGTACTCTTCTTACCAAATTTACCCAAATCTTTATAAATAAAAATGAGAGGATAATAGATTTCAATTTTATTTTTTTTTTAAATAAAAAAGGTGGAACCTGCTATATTAAGTTATCGAAAAAACCTTGACAAAATTTACAGAGAAATAGGTCTAAGTCACCAAAAATGCTGTCATTTTACTGGAAACCAGCATGGTTTGGAGAGATGTCTTGCCCTTTGTCATGCCTGGAGGAAACCAGGATAGATGGCTATAGTCCAAGTGAACATGTAATAGTAGTAAGATGAAACAAAGAAATGAAATAGCATAGAAAACCTAAATACCCGGTGACCCGTCGCCCTTGCTTGTCCGCCACGTGGACCCTGCTGGGATAGCGAATGCCTGCACACACAGAGGGCACTTCCTCTTTGTTGGAGCATTGGAGTACGCATCAAGGAGCAAGTCTAGAAGATGGCCCATGAGAAGGGCTCTGTGCTCCAGGTCTGCCATGTGGCCTCAGAGTTCGAACACCAAAGCCAGATGCTCTGCACGGAGGAAACTACCATGCAAGCCATGCAACCCATTACCCGCGTCATCGTGGATTACGTCCCTCATTTCAAAATTCGCTCCACCTCCAGCTTCGAGCTCCATCAGTTCTGCACCGGCCGCTTCCTCCTTCCTGGCAGAGTTGTTCTTGTCCGCGTTCTCTTCGGCTCTGTCTTTGTCTCGATTTACCTCCTCGAATGTTGCCTGCCTCACATGGCAGGTGGGGCTGTAGTCACCCGACCATGAAATTTGCTCGACAATGCACCCAAGGATGTCATCTTCCAGTGCAACTTTAGGACCTCTTCCATCCTGGTGGTTTGTCTCCATGGCTTGGGGTTCCGAGGTGGTCGCCAATTCCATGAACGGTATTTCTTCCACATAACAGGTGGGGAACGCATCCGCAACACCATCCTCCGGCCTGATTACAGACTGAATTGTCGTGGTCTCACTGCTGCAACCAACCCCAGTCTCAGCAATGATGGCATGTAGAGCCAATTGGTCAGCTCGAACCTTCTTTCGGAGGATGGAGGTCGCCAACAACAGAGCCTACTCCAACTTCTCCTTCCTTTGTCGCTGCGCCTTGTGAGTGTACCAGGTCAAACCACGACGAGGCCTGCCCCGCTTCCTGGTCATAATTGTCAAGGAATATATAACAATACAGTGAGGATGCAGTGAGATGAGAGTAAACTAGGGTGAGAAAGAGGCAGAGCTGCACCAGAGCTCCCAGACGAAGGGGAGAGCCGAAGCGAGAGAAGACCAACTCTGACCAGGCGCTTGAAAAAACAAATTGCCCAAGGCCAGACGCACCTGGCTATCCATAAAATCTGGCATGCTAAGTGCGCTGTGAGCGGGAGTGTTCACACGAGGGAGGTGTCCCTCCACCGTATATCTGCTTTTATGGGCATCCACCATCGTTAATGCAGGGAAGGAGGGTGGCGGCCATCAACATTTATGTTGTGGATTAGTGCTGAGCCAGGTGTCGAGGAGTGTCCGCGTGTCACCCCATTCGGGGAAATAGATTTCAATTTGAGATTCAATAAAATGTTGAATAAAATCCATGAATAAAAGAGGCCTAATGATTCAGTAATACTTGGTTTTTATAGTCCCGAATGGGGTGCCACGTAGCAATTGGAGGCCACTCAACCTTCCCAGGACTCAAGACATAAATATGGTAGGCCATCACCCTTAACCTCAATCTTGAATGAAGGGTGACCATTACTTCTTGTAGAGATTGGGAGGACAACTCCCTCGAGTTAGGATAATGGTGGCACCAAGGTTTAATTGAAAAGGTTGGGTGAGTACAAGGGTCATGTCATCCCATAGGTTATCTCTCCCTCTCATCTTGTGTTGGCACTACTTCTCTTTTGTGCTCCACGACCCTGCTGTTATGAGGAAAATCTCTCTATGGATAGGGGAAAACCAAAATAGATGAACATGATTGCCGAAATCAACTCTATTATCAAGTATGCTATATAAAAAAATATGATAGAAAGACAAGATAAAAGGCCTACCTCATCCAGATGTTCGATGAAGTCCACCATTTAGCACTTGAACCAAAGCAATATACCTGCAACTAGTCCTCAAAAACCAAGAAAAGAAAGCATATGGTGATAATATATGATGTTATCACATTCAAATAACATAATCCATTAACATTCATAACAAATACACCCATGGAATAATAATTCAAATATTTGCAAGATATCAATTGGATGAGAAAAGAGTATTTATATTAAGATATAATCAACAGAAATGAATAAGCTACAAACTTCCATGTCAGCACAGTTCAAAACTGAGAAACCAAGTTCCTTCTAGTTGGGCCTCCACCACTTCAATCCTCCACCAAAGGCAAGCTCATAGAAGAGATACAATGAAGTTCTCAATCAATAAGGGAAGAGCTTGGGGGGTTGAACACTATGTTCAGACTTAAAGGATAAAGGGATGTAGACTCAATGTGAAGTGAATAATTCCTCTAGATTAAATTATCTCTCAAATTTGAATTCTTTCTCCTCTTTTCCATAGCTCGAAATTGGCCCATTTATAGCCTTCAAGTGGAACTGAAAGGGCCAAGTCAGAATGTTTCCAATTTTGGGAACATTTCCTGATGTACACATCATTTAGGGGTGTAACCTGCATATATGCATGTTGTATAGTAGGCAATGTGGATATATGTGGAAAAATGTATTTTTAGCTCTGGGATTTGCAAAAAGAGATTAAAAGTTTGCATGGGGAAGTGGAAAAAGGCCTTGTGTGTAAGATTTCATTGGGTGAGGGAAATCTTGTCATAATATATGCCCCCTAATGTGTGAGGTCAGAGGAGTATCTGGGATGGACGAAATACATTATAAAAACTCAGAAGTGGAGTGATGGGGAACCAACTAGAAGAACTAGTTTCTCATTACAATCTTTATTGACTTTGCATACATGGCTGCCAATTTGAATTACACTGCAGATCCATGTGAAAATATACCAAACAATTGTCTATGGCCATGAATAGAAAAATACAAATGCAGTTACATGCCAAAGGATTTCATAGTCACGAACAAGGCCCATTAGAACCAATATCAAAATCAATTTGAAGATATTTGTATACAATGGAGTACAATCTAATCTCCCATGATCACTAAAGTCACATAGGCACTGGTCCAATGAAAAGGAAGCAACAACTCAGGAAATATGTAGCCACATACTGATGTCTTCAAGTCTTTTACACAATCCTCCAAAGGTGAAAGTATACATCATGTGAATAAAGGAGTTGAGTTCGAACACAATGAGACTTCGTTTGATTACTGGTCATTGAGGTATACCGTTAACAAACAAGAGACAACCTACTAATGATGAAAGTAGGTATCAAGGAACCAGGTACATTCTTACAAGTGTGAATAAAGGAGTCAGGGTCGAACACTTGAAGAATCCATCGATCAAGAGACATTGATGTATTCCCAACTGTCGATGGTGAGAGAAACTGCCACTAATGACTGCATGCCTCAATGTACTCATAGGACTCTAGGTTTCATTTCCAGAATAGATGAGTTGAATTCGATGGAAGGAGACCCACTGAAAGGAGATCATTAAGGCATCTTTCATCATTCAACACAAGGTACAAAGCATGAGCTTCATTATTTGATGGAAATAAGATGAAGAACATGTTCACGAACCAATGACCTTGTGCATATTTCATGTGTGTGAAGTGCAAGCGGTACCCAAAAAAGACCCTCTGAATAACAACCGATGAGAAAAACTGTTGATAAAGGAGAGGTAAACACCAATAAAGCTAATGGAATCCAAGACATTGCATGAATCCCAATGTGTGAATAAATGTATTTCTGTCGAACAAAAGGGAAACCATCAAGTCAACGACCAATGATGAAATGTCGACTGTTGGGTTCAAGGTTACCTACCAATGATGAAAGTAGGACTGGGGTGCGTAATAGGACTACAACATCATGAAATTCTGAGACAAACTGAGGGTATGGACAACATGCAAATTCAAGAGTTCTGAGGAATGTTCGACACAGGTTGATGGAAATCCTTTTAACAAGAGAATGAGACATATGAAAGACTCCGGTAGCATAGAATCAATGATGAAACCATGAGATGTAGGAGGCATCAATCAAACTCTCCATAGGGACTAGAAGAGTAACCAATCGGGGGAGAAAACTCTCTGTAACGAGCTCAGCTTCCTAAGGCCATGCTAAACCAAAAATTATGATGAGAAGCAGACTCAATAACTTTGTTCTATGTTCAAAGGTGACACGACTTCTGCAAATATAAGATAAAACTCCCTTCCTTCCCCTCTTTTTTTTTTTCATAGTCAAATGAATGCTATGATACATAGGAGGAAACAAGTGTCGCAAGTAAGAAAAACTAGTTCCAGCAGTGGAACATACCTATGCTCAATGCAAGGAGGTGCATGCGAGAGATGGAAACTTGGGGGAATGTTCCCTCCTAGGTATAGGGTGTCAAATTGAGAAGGATATAAACAAGGCTCTACTTGGTTGAGGATGCAAAACTGTTGAGGCAAACAGTCTATAACGCAAAGCGATAACCGACTATAGGCTCAATCCTGCAAGTAAGGGCATGAGATGCAATCACAACTTAACTGCAAAAATGGTACTTTTTCATAACATTAGTCCAATTGGTGTGAAAAAGGGATAAAATTGTACCAAATAGACATCCTTTCAATTCCAATTTACGAGTGTGAAAGAGACAAGTTCACTCAACAATCTTTACACTTTTTGAAAACGAGTCAAAAAAGAGCTTAAATAATACTCAGTTGGGAGTCCTATAGGAATAGGTTAGCATGCGTATGAATGAGAAATGAGGTTCAACATAAATTCATGTATTATCTATAAGGGACTCCCGGTCCTATGGAAAAAATATTTTCATGGGAACCAAATGGAGCAGAGGATCTAACTAGGTTACCCATGTTTGGTAAGTCTCTACTATTTGATAACGACACGTCTTGTAGCAGATGAATGGTTTTGTGTCATAAAAAATGGGTTCGTACCTAAGGCATATGAGTGACAATTATAGGATAATGCAAGTGTGCATGATGGAATGGATACCTATCATATATGTTGGGTAGTGAAAATACTTGTTTGTAGTTACGAATGGTCAACATAATGCTAAGAACCACAAGAATCCCTGGCGAAAACTACAAAAACCAATTGAATCCACTATTGTATTAGTCCATTAGGTAAAAATACTATCCCAAGCTATATAAAGTGGGTAAAACTGCTATAAATAGTAACAAAAACCAAATTTTACTATGTCATTTTGACTTTTTACCCAAATAGTGAAAATTGGACCAAATTACCTCCGATATTCAACCAGTGATTGCGGGAGCATCGAGTGATAGAATCAGAGACCATCTGGACCAATTAATTCCTTTTCCCCTCCTCTTCCTTTCTAGTGGATTACATTTTTTATTTAGGTTTCAAAATTTTATTTAATTAAGGTGAAAATTAGGTATTTCGGTGTACGCAGGCTACCACTCATCGGGCCGCGTATACGCGACGTTATACACGACTGTGTAAAATACAGGTTGTGTGTACTCAACCCTATACACGACTATGAATGCTACAACCTGCCTACAAGTCCGTAAACAAGGTTTTTGATGGTTTCTAACTCAAAAATTGATGTTTCTATGGGAGGATGGTGCTAGAATGGAGGGAAAGGGAACATCAAGAGGTAGATGTTGCTTTGGAAAGTGATCTAGGGGGCCAAATGGCCTTGAAAAGATGTAGGTTTACAAATTTTGGGCAATCAAATGGATGAGGGCCCAAGTGAGGTTTCTACAATTTATCATAGATTATTGGGATCCATAAAATGAGATCTTCAACCTCGATGGGAAACCATTGAGGATTGAAGTCGAGGATATATACTTCTTGACTGGTTTGTCACGTCGGGGTGAGGTGGTGAAACTCAAATCCCAGGGATCTAGGAGCAGTATGAAGATAGAAGAGTACATAGATGCTCACTGTATAGTAGGGACCGAGAAGGTTGGGAGTCAACTCACCATCCAAGTGATAAAAAATCGAAGCCTCAAGATTGTTGTCCTCATTTTGACCCAGATCATAGGGTTAGATTTGTTGCAAAAAGAATTGAGGCCTCTCATGTTCTATTTTGTACTTGAAAAGTACATAGAAGAGTACATATGCTTTATGGGAAAGCAGAATGACTCCAAAGGATAACACAGGGATGTCTCCTTACATGTTGTTTTATGGAAAAAAGTAAAGATTCCAATTATCCTTGAATCGAATGCTTTGACTTATGCATTCAACCTAGAGGAAACTAAAGATATTCTCATTTTGCAAAAGAGATTGAATCAATTGTTGAGATTAGAAGAAGAAAAAAGTGAGGCTTTGAAGAAAATATCATAGAGCCAACAAAATGTTAAAAAATATTTCAATCAAAGTGAAACAATCAAGAATTTTTAAAAGGGAGAATTGGTGTTTCTCTAGAACAAAGAGAAAGAGAAGCCATCAATGCATACAAAGTTTGAAGCACTATGGATTGGGCCTTACCTAATTGAGAAAATTCTTGTTTTCAACTCATACATGCTAAAATATATGAAGGGAAAGATGTTGATGTTTCCTATCAATGAGAAACACTTGAAAAACTTCTTCGCCTAAGATACTCTCCTTTCTTTTTACATAGTTTTTTTTATTTTTATTTTGTACATCATCATTGTTTCGACTCCATTTCCCAAAGGATAAGACATCTAGTTGTGAGATTATGGATTATTGACATCCCGCAGGGGGTTAGAGATTGAATCAATTGTTGATATTAGAAGAAGAAAAAAGTGAGGTGTTGGCATAGGGGCAGACCCAGGGTTCAACGCTCAAGAGCACACCAAAAAAACCCTAGTTACCGACCCTTTCAGAAACACCTGCGAAGCAGATGCAGTCTCACCTGAGGTAGAGGCAGGGGTGGTTGCAAGACTTAAGTGTTGGCAACCTTAGCTGGGACACATATCTATGATTATCTTACTCACAACGCACTTAGCATCAGTTATTCCTTAACATACATTCATTAATACACTTCGCAGAAAGCATAGAGCACTGAAGTAATTACTTGGATCTGACACTTAGCAATGATAAACAAGTTATACCTAATAGATTAAGCACTTAGCATCTTATATATCATATCTAGCATGAATTCATATCTCATAAGCACAAAGCATCAATAGATCTATCTAAACATATCAAAGCACTTAGCAAGAGAGAGACAAATACATCAGCACAATACACAGAGTTATCATGGTTCACCCCCACCCTAGGGCTATGTCCACAATGTCTTCTTCTTTTATTATCTTTTGTAAACCAAGTTACAACACAAAACCTTCAAGATCCTACCTCGCGTAAGACAAGAGATCTGCATAGCTCACTAGATCCTCTTTCCCTGGCTAGATCCAAGCACTAAGTCCTTCCCTGATCCATAAACTCAACACTTACAATACTTATAGTAGGCACAGAGCTCTTATAGTCACACAGAAATTTGATAACATAGATCTATTGTATGCACTAAGCCATTCACTTTACATCACATAACTGACACACACATCTCTTTTCTTACATTACCTACCCTTCTATTTATACATACAAAAGGCCTAAATAACGATCGATTTCCCTTTCCCATTACAATATTCCCAAAACACCCAAAAATACCAAAAAGATCTAAAAAGGGGCGGAGATCCCATGATCTGTTCTTCACCATGCGCTCCTTCTCTGACTGGATGTCGGAGTACTAAAAATGTTCAAATATGACCAAGTATTCCTCAAAACTTGGTCAAGGCCCAACAGGCCCCCAACACTCACCTGTGACTTGTCTCGAGTCACTCAGGTCTGGCCAATTCTTCTTCAAGCACCTCAAGTTTGGCTCGAGCCACTTTGACTTGTTTCTTTGTGATTTCCTCCTGCTTAGTGAACTCCTAGATGAGTGTGTTATTGACTGGTCCTTCTAGGCACTGCTCTACTATAATCATGACCCATTGTAGCTCTGTCCCTTGGTTTTCAATCTCTAAAAATAGTTGACACGCCTTATCTTGCAAAGGTTGAATTTGTTGCGTCACTTCCATGACCTTGCTCTGGATCATGTGAATCTGCTATTGTGAGACACATTGCTCGTGGGATCGCTTCATTTTCTCTATGGTTGATAGGGCCTTCAATGACATCTGAAGTATATCTGCATGTTTCTTCGCCTCTTGGAGATGCGACTCCAGTTTATGAAATTACGGGTTCTCGATCAGGTTCTCATGTATCTGTGCACTTCTAGTACTTAGTTGTTTGCATTCTTCAGTGAGTTCTTTAATCCTTTCTACTGTACCCTGGGCAGTTATTTCTCGTTGGTTGTGCTCTTCTTGCGGGGTACTTGGGATGATCTGAATCTCTAAGTCCATGAATCTTTGTTGCAGTTGTTGAATAACATCAGAAAGCGTCATCACTTGACAGTCTAAGGGTTCTTTAGCCTTTTTTTCTAATCCGATCACAGAGTGAAATGCTCTGTTGACAGCTTCTTCGATCCCGATTTGCTTCCCGAGAAGCTTCTCCTTCTCCTTTTGCATTTTTTATCTATCTTTATCAAATTTCCCTTAGATGGCCTCCTTCTCTTGTTGTGCAGCATGACGCTGCTCTATGATTCCCTCCTATGCTTGATTTAGGGCATGGGTAGCCTATGCTGTTACTTCTTCTTCTTTTCGAAGGCATACTTCGACTATGTCGGCAATCCTGTGGAGTTGAATTGATTCATCTCTTGCTTTTTTTGTTCCTTCTAGCATGGGTGCAGTGGAGACTATGCAGTTAGACTGAAGTTCTCGCTGCACTCCTTGGAGCTCGACTTCAATTATTTCATACATCATCTATTTCTTGACCTCCTGCTTTTCTGTAATTTCTTCTATGGCTTCATTCAAAGTTGCGAGGAGAAAGTTGAAGTCATCGGGGGTGAGCGTGGTCTTCATCTTGGTCACGATCTCTTTTTCTTTCTTCTTAGAGGAAGACTTCGAAGGTGACCCTTTTCTCTTCTTTTGAACTTTGACTTTGTCCTTTGGTTTTTGTTTGACTTCCTCTAGGTCTTTGTTATTACCTTCTTGATTGGGTGTGATGGAAGCGATCTTTACAGAGTAGCTATCTACATCTTGGACCTCTTTAGGCTTCTTTGTTTCCTTTTTCTTCTTTGTCTTTTTCATCTTACTGGGCCCAGGTGTGTCTTGCGCAACTTCTGGGCTACCAATGTCTAAAATGTCTGCTTG
Organism: Picea engelmannii; assembly: GCA_009831015.1. Taxonomy (NCBI): domain Eukaryota; kingdom Viridiplantae; phylum Streptophyta; class Pinopsida; order Pinales; family Pinaceae; genus Picea; species Picea engelmannii. Next base: position 171,364 of record ML778360.1, read on the forward strand.
ATCTGCTGGAACAAAGAGGTCTGCCAACCATTCCTTGGTGATTTATTCTAGGTCTTCTTCGGTCAGCTTATAATAGGACTGAAGTTGTTCTTGGTGTTCATCAAGGCATGGAGTTAGGTATATAAAGTGGTAGTCCATGCTAAACTTTATCAGAGGTAGGAATATTTTTAAAGTGTTCAGGGTTATGCGAGGTTCACCCCCTATGGTTGCTTTCAGTTGGTTATAGTATCTGTGAAAAATGGAATTTGATTGCCACTGCTTGCTCATGTCCATCGAGTACCATAAGGTACCAAACTTCATAGATAATGGTTCGAATGGATCGAGGTATGGGAAGGTTGCACCTTCTAGTAACTCCCATGCAACAAAGGTGATCAATATTAGCAGCTAGCTAAAGTGGAATTCATGCCCCTGGTCCTAGGCTTCTCTACAGTCAATTTCTAGCTGATTGACTAAGTATTTTGCCCAATTCATTTGTAGTCCCTCTGTGCATTTTCCTGCGAGGTCCAATACGAAGCCTAATACTTGTGTAGGTATATTCTTATGTACCAGCTTCCCTGCTATCATCTGACATGTGAGGTGCACTACACCACTCTCTATACAGGCTACCTTGTAACCTCACGCACCTTTTTCAACATTTCCATAAGCCTCTTTAATATTTTTTGAAAGAGTGCGGTCCACGGTCTTTCCAGGGTAGTACTCATGGGGATCAGGGCCCTACATGCTAAGCTCAGTAATCATTTTGATCAATGTCGGATCAACAATTATGCGACGGTTTAACCACAGGTATCCTTTGTGGTAAATTGCTCGCAACAATTTCACACAAGCAATCACCTCCTGATGTCTGCCGAAGTGCAGTATTTTCATAACGTTGAACAAAGTAGAATACACAAGGTTCATCATCCATTGCTGAGGGATGATCTCTGAATTCCATCCCTTAGTCCCCGTTAAGTACTTAGATGGTGTGAGCATGCTGTAGGCTTTACGGTCTCCCAAGTTGAAGTTGCAAAACTTCAATGCTGTAACCTTGTCTTAACCTGCGCGATAGGTGCGAACTCCTTTCAATAGATATGCAGTGACTAGGGTGTATTCAAAGTCTCTAGGGACACTGTCCCTATTAATCTCACCACTTAGAGGGGGAATGTAAGCCGCTAGGATGGTTGGCACTAACTTCATGTTGGCTACGTCGTCTCTATGCTTAGTTCTCGACTCTACACTGGCTAGAGATGTTCCAGCTCGAGCATTCAACGGGGAGGCTACCACACCTCTCAACGATGAGGCTTGGACTCCGGTGGACATTCCTCTTTCTGACATGACTCTTTTTTTCCTTAAGCTATCAAGTAATTCTCTCACTGATTCTTCTGTTGTGCTAAGCTCGTCGGACATGTAAGATTGGGATCACTGTCTTAGGTTGTCAATGGATTGTTGGTACCGTAATCAGATAGAGAATAAAGCTGGAGTAATCACTATTTCATAATGCGGGTATTCTGTAAGCTCAAGTTCTCAATTGGAAAAAGTGTCTTCCAGGCATGGCATGACGGAATAAGTAAGTAGTTCTGCAATGGACTGCTTGCAATAGATATGAAGCTTCCACGACCATTGATTTATCCGTTAAGGTGAGGTCCAATGGTCTGGTGGTGCTATTTTAATTCTTTTCTTCCCATTCATGGTGAAATTCAAACGGGTATATCGGTCAATGGCTATATTTATTCACCATGACGAAGTACCAGGTGTTGTTGTTCTGATATCCTGGTGAAGTTCAAATTCTGCATGTTTTCTTTCTGCGGGGTTCCTTCTAGCACATTCTGTAATTTTTCCAACTTCACTTTCTTCTTCATGAGTTTCCTCGACTTCTTTCAAATGAGCTTTGTATCAGTCAACATTTTTCCATTATGATTCTTTTTTTCTTTAGGCATGGTAACTTCACGTTGTGGGGTAGGGTTCAAGATCGATGTTTCTTCCTTCATTGGCTCTAGGGTAGGTACCCTACTTTCTTGTTATTGTACTCGTTCAAATCCAACATTCAAGTCTTGATACCTAAATAGCTTCACGTTATCCTCCCGTTCTTCGATTCAGTGTGCTATTCTTCTGGCCATGAAAGCCTTTAACTCTTGCTTCTTTTGTTCTAAGTCTTCCTCTTCTTTCTTTCGACTCTGATCTTTTGCAATCCAAGTTTTTCCTAACAAAACTGGAAACATAGCACTTCTTTCCACGAACTTAACAATCTCAAAATCTTCTTCTATTGAGGTGCCATGGGTAGTCATGGCTATCTGGGTAATCCGTCCACAAAAGGTTACCAATTTTCCTTTAAACAAGCTTACTCCTCCTAGTGAAGGAACCAAAGCAGGTCTTCCTAGGGTTTCCCAAGTGCTTTCAGTCATGATGTTTATCGATGTTTCCTCATCCAGAGTACAGTCAATGTCAAAGTCCCCTATTCTCACTTCGACTTGTTCTTTCTTCTTGAGGATCTCTAATAAGTTGATGTCTCTGTGATCATTCAGGGTGTCTTTCATTTTCAGTAACATAATCTCTAATTCTTTCTGGGGTTCCTCTATAATTTGAGTCTCTTGATCTCCTTTGGGTTTTTCTTGCTCTATATTCATCTTTTCAAGTCTATCAATCATTCTAAGGAAATCCAGTACTTCATGGTCCATATCCTTACAATAGAGACCATTCGTTCTTCCACCAGAGCACTCCTTAGCTAGATGTCCTGGTTTTCTGCAACTGTAACATAGGGTCAATCCTCTTTTTCTTTTAAATGATCCCCAACTTTTTCTATGTTGTGCGCCAGGATCCTGGTAGCTAGCCTGCAACAAATTCTTTCGAGGATCCTACATCCATCTGTTAGTCCAAACATTTTTTCTATGCATAGGTATAACATATCTATCATTATTCATATCAAACTTTCTTTCATCTAACAATGCCCTAGTTTTCAAGATAGGACAAAATCTATCAAGCATACCTAAATCCATTCTTTAGAAACAAAAATTTCCACTTATCTTACTTCTATAGAGCACAAAGCTTCCGGATCTAATACTTTTAACTATTCTTACATTTATCAAAGCACAAAGCTTATAAATCTTACCTTTTTCTTACATATCTTACCTCTTTTCTTCGCAGATCTGACTTCTTTTCTTTAGATCTGACCTCTTTTCTTCGCAGATCTGACTTCTTTTCTTCAGATATGACCTCTTTTCTTCAGATATGACCTCTCTTTCTTCATATCCGACCTCTCTTTCTTCGCACAAAGCTTCACAGGTCAAACAAAACACTATGCACGAGGGAAACCGATCTACGCACAAAGCTTATTTTGCACAAATCTTCTTCTTCTTCAGTTCCCCGCAATCACAGTTTCAGGTCCTGGGAATAGAACCATTTGTCAGCCCAAGGGCATACCCAGGGTTCAATTCTCAAGATTTCACCAACAAAACCCTAGCTACCGGCCCTTTCAGCAACACCTATGAAGCATATGCAGTCTCACCTAAGGTAGAGGCAGGGGTGGTTGCAACACTCAGGTGTATGCAACCTTAGCTGGGACACATATCTATGATTATATTTCTCATAGCGCACTTAGCATCAGTTATTCCTTAACATACATTCATTAATACACTTCGCAGAAAGCACAGAGCACTGCAGCAATTACTCAGATCTAGCACTTAGCAATGATAAACAAGTTATACCTAATAGATTAAGCACTTAGCATCTCATATATCATATCTAGCATGCATTCATATCTCATAAGCACAAAGAATCAATAGATCTATCTAAACATATCAAAGAACTTAGCAAGAGAGATACAAACACATCAACACAATACATAGAGTTACTGTGGTTCACCCCCACCCTGGGGCTATGTCCACAAAGTCTTATTCTATTATTATTTTCTATAAACCAAGTTACAACACAAACCCTTCAAGATCCTACCCCACCTAGGACAAGAGATCTGCACATCTCGCTAGATCCTCTTTCCCCAGGTAGATCCAAGCACTAAGTCCTTCCCTGATCCATGCACTCAGCACTTACAATAATTACAGTAGGCACATAGCTCTTACAGTCACACAAGTGTCTAATCACATAGATCTATGTTATGCACTAAGGCATTCACTTTACATCAAATAGATGACACACGCATCTCTTTTCTTACATTACCTACCCTTCTATTTATACATACAAAAGGCCTAAATAAGGGTCGATATCCCTTTCCCATTACAATATTCCCAAATATCCAAAAAATCCAAAAAATCCCTAAAAAGGGGTGGAGATCCCATGATCTCCTCTTCGCCATGCGTTCCTTCTCCGACTGGATGTCAGAGTACCAAAAAGGGTCAAATATGACCAAGTATTCCTCAAAACATGGTCAAGGGCCAACAATGTTTCTCTGGAACAAAGAGAAAGAGAATCCATCAATGCATACAATGTTTGAAGCACTGTGGATTGGGCCTTACCTAATTGAGAACATTCTTGTTTTCATCTCATACATGCTAAAATATATGAAGGGAAAGATGTTGATGTTTTATGTCAACGATAAACACTTGAAAAGCTTCTTTGCCTAAGATACTCTCCTTTCTTTTTACATAGTTTTTTTTATTTTTATTTTGTACAACATCATTGTTTCGACTCCATTTCCCAAAGGATAAGACATCTAGTCATGAGATTCTAGATTCTTGACAACCCGTAGGGGGTTATCATCCCACAGTTGGTGCCAGTTGTTGAGTCCCATTTTTTCTTCCCATTTATTTCTTACATTTCTCTTCCCCTTATATAAAATTATTCCCCAAATATTCCATATCCCCTTTTCCCTTTCTGTGTTGTATCAATATTACCAAAATTATTCATTTTCGACATGTTCACGGGTTGGCAGATTCACAGACTCTTGGAATTGTATTATGTTCTCTTTACCCATACATCAGTCCACCTCAACACTTAGTTTATTTATGTATCATGAACTCGTGAACTTACATGTTATTATTTCACTCCTCTCACAATCCCTTGACATATCTCAACACTTAACCATTTCATCTATTTCGAACTTTCAGACTTTCAGAATCACAAAATTTCCCTTCAATTCTAATCTCTCACTCTGACTCTCCAGCATCATGTGTCCCTTCTTTCACTTTTCTAGAGTAAAATTTAATGATATATTTATGAACTCAACTACTAAATTAATTTCTTAAAAGGACATTAATTAATGGTGTTTATATCGAGAAAAATCACATTTATTTCGACTTAATGCTTTCTTCGAAAAAAAATCTAACTTAAAATAATTTATTTTGAAAATTAATATTACAAGAAAATATTTCCAACTCAATGAAGTTATTCATGAGAAAACAACATTATGTGGAGATACTTTGAACCTCTTCACCAGAGAAGATTAGAACTATCATTAGTCTCAGTCATATTGGTACTATTCAAATCTACTAGGTAAAGAAAATAACAACGTGTGGACCTCAATGATAGTTCTCACAGGATGCATCCCATAGGTATTCAAATGAAAATGTATCATTTCCTGGTGCATACACAAATTTATCCAAAACAGAAGATCCATCCCATTGAAAAATAATTCTCCTATTTCCTTGGCGCATTCAATATTTAAGAAGATGTTGAAATTGTTGGAGCCAAACCTAGTTTACAAAGGGGAAGAAGCCATGCATTTTATAAAAAGAAAAAATAATGAATCAAAATTATTCAAGAGTATTTATAGGATCGAACATCAATTCCAGAAGATATATCTAGGATTCAAGTAAGTTCTTTGAAAAATACCTATAAATAAATTTCCTAGTTATTTGCTTGAATTGCTAGCCGAGATTCTACAAAAACCATTCCTCGATTATAATTGTATATATTGCATTTCACGGTTCATGAAAACACAATCTTTGATTGGGAGAAGAATATTTCAAATGATATTACTATACAACTGACAAATTTCAAGACTGAGAAGAAATTTTCTATGTCATATTATTTGGTATTTTCTATCATCTATTTTCATACATTCAAGGGTTTAAAAATTTCCAGAAGGGTAAATGCAAAGCTGGACCCTGTGACCATGTGGCAGATCAAGATTTGTGGATGAATAAAGTTGTCCACCATTTCTATGAAGTATATAATGATTTTGTGTCTAAATTTAAGAAACTATTATTTGGGGAAGATACTTCCAGGATCTCATTTGAGGCGTCAAATTTTCTGAAAGGGAAATGAATTCTTGAAAAAATGGATGATTAAAATATCATTAGGGTTTTATGTTCTGAAAAAAAATCCTTTTTTTATTCCATATTATGTATCTGATAAGGTTTTCCTTATTGAAATGGCTAGACAATACAAATTCTGGTTTCACAATTTTTTATGAGAAAAGAAAAAAAAAATCATACCTCTTCCATGGAAAGTTGGTGAAATTCTTCTAAGAGGAATTTCCAAGATTGACAAATATGATTCCTATTTGGACCATTCCAACTTGATATATGTAGAGGAAATCAAGGGGTTTGACCCTAGACATATTTTTTACAATCATTTGATTTTAGTCGAGCTCAGCCATATGCTCATAAACCCATTTTCAAGTGGAGAAGAGGAGAAAGATAGCCATCACCCTAATATTCAAGAAGCTGACATAGATTCTAGTGATATAGAAACTATAATAATTACCATATAACATCACAAGGAAAGAGGTAATCCTTAAAATGAGAAGAATGCTCAGTCACCAACTATTTCTCGAAGAAGTGTTCTACCCAAGATAAAGCCTCATTACGGGACATCACAACAAAGAAAAATATAGAGTAATAATTCATGGGATGATGAAGAAAGAAACCTTCCTTAGGGGAACTTAGAAAACCCCCACAAGTTAAAGATTAAAAGAAAAAGAACCAATTCACAGCAAGAGGGAGAGGAAACAAATGCACCTGAACATGATTCATTACTGGGTAATAAGGACCTCAATGTGGATATCGAGAATATCACCTTCCTAGAGGAAGAATAACCTGCTAGAGAAGATGTACATCATATTTCCAGACTTATGGGATAGGGTGAGATATTTTCTAATGAAGAGACTTTTTATGTAAAAAATTCCCTGTTTGATAGATATTCTAAGAAATTGGTCTCTGAAATAACCAAAAAGAGTAAAAGTGGAAAGTTGTGGTCTACCATTGATACACAGAACATGTTTCCTTCTAGATTGTCGTCCATTGAAAAAGTTACAGGGGATGCACTGGATTTTTCAAGTGCTACTATGGAGGAAGAAAATGCTTGGTTGAAAGATAAAATTAAGGAATTTGAAGCAACTCTCATGCCTCCACCTATTCTGGCTGCCCCTGTTTCCATGATTCATCTCAAGAAAAAATTTCAAGAAACCCTAGAGTCAAATGCTAGAGTAAAAGGAATTTCAAGATTGATTATTGCCACTCAACATTTTTTTGAGGGGAACATAAAGAAAATAATGTCTTTGATTTTATAGTTATGGGATTTAGAAAAGATGTTTTCCTCTATAGGCCTTCGAATTCATAACACTAGATAATATTTGAATAAAGATATGAAAAATGATGAAGGTTTTTATATAGATGGAGTTGTGATGTTTGTAATAAAGGTTTCAACAATGACGAATCATATGAGAAACAAGAATATTTACCTTCTCCGAGCCTCATAAAGAAACTAAAGTCCCGCTGGATTGAAATGATCAATGTATTGAAAGGATTTTTAACTCAATTGATTGGTTTGTCAAGAAGGAAGATAGAATCATACTAAAAAAATTCTTAATTTAGATATCGTCGGTACCACTATTGAAGTTGCGGACCCCAAGTTTATCTCAAATTCAATGCTCATGACTTGACAACAATTCGAGGAGAAAATTTAAGAATTAAAAAATCCATCATATGAAAAGTTTGATACTATGATTGAGTTCACACATGATGATATTGACAACTATCTTGTTGAGTATACCAATAAAAATGAATATATTGAAAATACTTTGCAAAATTTATCTATTTATCATAGAGAAATCGAACATGAGTTGTTTAATAAAGTTAAACAAGAAATGACCATTTTCCTTTTAAGGAATTATATTCAAGGATGGTAAACAACTCAATTGCAAAGATTTATGAAATACCAGAAGAATCAGTTAGAACTAGAAATCTAACAACAACAAGAAAGGGTACAAAAGAAACAATAACAAGAAAGTAAAAAAGGAGAGATTCCATCATAGCAAGTCTAGTCTGATCACATATTTCTTCACTTCTCAGTTTTTCATCCAATTATTCTTTTTATTTAACTAGAAAAGTATAACTGAATCCTGATAAACTTCTTTTTTGTTTTCTTTCTAGATTATGATGTTCGAGATCCTCCCATGCTCCTATTTCTATTTCATATTTTCTTGTACATGTTTTCTTTATGGTCCACATGTGTAACATACCCAACCACCCATAGGTTGGGCATGCTAACTTCAAGTCCCCTTCTAGACTAATTCAACCTCCAATCTAACTTTAAATAACAAGGATGCATGAAATATCCACATGTATTGATCAATATTCATGCTAAACTTAAAATAAATGAACCATACGATATGCACAACAATAACCAACAAGCATGCATATTATAGATGAATAATTCATAGATAATTAAATACACACCAAAAATAAAGATACAAAGGTAAATAATCATAAAAGAGATCACTTATCTTTTCTAAAACAAGACACCAACTGGTTGTAGACCAAGGACGTTCCACCCAATCATAGACACCATTTTTCAAAGTCTCAACAGTAATGTCACCTCTGAGCTAGGGCTATGAATCCACAAGGATGGTTCCAGAGTGTCACTTGAATTCCCAAACTAGTAAACACCCATGCTCTCACAGGCTTCCCAACACCCACAAAAATCCAAGTACCCAACTCTCTTCTACCCAGCCTGCACAACCCAAGAGAATGAACCCCCCCTTCTATGTCATGCAATCCCTCAGGCAGTTCATCTCCTTCCAGGGCTCCAATGCACCTGGTCCAGAATCTCCATGCTGGTACTCTCAGGACTCACAACTGTGAGAAAGACTATGTTAAATTTGGTAGCATCGACAATCATTCTCCAATAAGAGGCCATATGGGCCACCCCAAGGCTATCTAGGGATATTTGGAGAATCAACCAATATTGTGAGGTATTGACAAAATACAGGGGGAAAAGACAACCTCTGTGAATCAAACCAAATTTCAAGACGAACGAGATGTTATGTGAATCTAATGAAAAAGTCAGGGGAATGTACAACCTATGTGAGCATAGACATTCTAGTGCAAAATTCAGGGGGAAAGTACAACCTCTGTGAGCATAGACAGACTAGTGAAAAAGTCAGGGGGACTATATGACCTTTGTGACCCTATTCAAACCTTGTGAGCCATGAGAAAAAGTCAAGGAATCTAGAAAAAGTTAGGTTGAATACAAAATTCATATGAGCTAGAAACAAATGATATTCCTGATATTGCAAATGATATAAATGTATTGATATAGTGCATTGGCACATGTAACATTATCCACCATGAAGATAATTTCAAATTGCCTTGTAAAGAGTTGAGTTTTAGAAGTCAAAGTTGCATGTCTAAGTCAAAGACTTTGTTTTCAAGTTGTCGCATGTTGCATGCATGACATGCACAACATGCATGTCTAGTTGCATGTTGCATGTTGCATGCATGACATGCACTGCATGCATGTCCACATGCATGTTGCATGCATGACATGCATTGGATGCATGACTAGTTGCATGTTTCATGCATGCATGTCATGTGCATGCTAAGTTAGTACACATGCATGCCAAGTCAAGGGTGAGTTGTAACTAAATTCTTGAGTCTAGTTCTATTTTTGAACTAAAGTGTAATGTTGAGTTGTAACTGAAGTATTAATTCTAGTTCTATTTTTGAACTAAAGTGTAATGTTGAGTTGTAATTGAAGTCTTAGGTCTAGTTCTATTTTTGAACTAAAGTGTAATGTTGAGTTGCAATTGAAGTCTTAAGTCTAGTTCTATTTTTGAACTAAAGTATACCGGTCTCAAGTCTAGTTCTAAGTTCGAACTAAAGTATGAAGCTAAGTTATGATTAAAGCATGCAAATAGATTAGTATTTCAAGCCTCTCCTATTCCCTTCTTTAGCCTATATAAGCAGAGGTCGAACCCTCTCTTCAAGAATTTTTTTGATATGTAGGTTAAGGGTGAAGCAATAGAGGTAGACATATCAATGATAAAGTGGCAGCATACCAAAGCAACAGATTAGTGTTGTATATCAATAATAGAGGCAACATATCAGAGGTGTATTTCAGCAAGGTCTTTTAGGTCTTTGTCAAGTCAGAGTCATCTTGACAAGATCTTTAAGAGAAGAACATTCATGGTGGATATTTGTAAGTGATCTTACATTATTAATTCAATAAAGGAATATCGTTTGCTGGGGTTTTTCTCCCTGTACAGGGTTTCCCCAGGGTATATGTGTTATTGATGTGCATGTTTACTCATCTACATAGTTATTTCTATTCGATTATGATTTGGTATTGTTGAAGTGTATTAAGATGCAATCAAAGTGTTGAAGAAAATAAAAGAATTAATCTTCATAAGAAATCAAGCTAGTAATTTAACATGGTATCAGAGCTTAGGGTGTGTTAAACATGTTGAAGTACAAAAAAAGGTACAAATTGATCCAAGCTATCTTGATTAAGTTCCTAGTGTGATGTCCATGGCATCCTACATTTCAGTCAAGGCCGAGGATATGCCCGAAGGAGCTATCAACTTCAATGTGTGGAAGCTCCAAATAACAAATATCTTGCAAGAGCATGATCTTGAGCAATATGTGACTACAGTGGTGGAGGAACCCATGAATAATGCATGAAAAACAAACTTAAGGAAGAGTCAAGCAAAGGCCAAGAGAATCATCTTTGACTCAGTCAAGGATAGTAAAATCCCTGCAATAAATTCGTTAATGACTTCCAAGGATTGTATGGATACCTTCGTGAATTTGTATGAGAAACAAGATCCAAGTCAGAAGAGGACACTTAAGAACAAGATTAAATATTTGAATATGGAGAAAGGTGAATCGGTGGCATATTTCTGTTCTAGGATAGCCCAGATCAGAGATTAGCTTTTGGTCACAGGGGTGACAGTGGACGATAACGATTTAGTGCAAGACATTTTTTACGGTCTTCCTTATTCATGGGAGAATTTCTTATCCAGTGTAAGTGGAAGAGAGATTCAACCCAATTTTGAGAGGTTATGGCATGATGTCCTCCAGGTGGAGAGTTGCACAACTACCATGAGCGAGCCAATGAAATAAGAGCACTCAACTTTAGCATCAAGATTCAATGGAAAGAAGAAAGGCACTTTCCATAAAGGCTCTCAGAGGAATCCAAACACTAAAGGTACATTAAAAGGAAAGAATATTGATACATCTAAGATTAAATTCTTTAGTTGTAATAAGTTGGGTCATTTTGCTAAAGATTGTTGGTTTAGAAAGAAATATCCAAGGACAGGGAAACATCATGCCTCAACTGGTGAGGATGATGAATCCAAAAGAAATAAAAAAATTCCTTCTAATGAGAAATAAAATAGAAAAGAATATTACTTGGTTTCTTCCTTATCCAGTTCATTTTTCATGGGGCCAAAAACTTGGTTAGTGGATAGTGGTGCATCAAATCACATGACAGGGTACAAGGAGATCCTCTCATATTTCGAGTCAAAATCTTTTGAAGAGCAAGTTGAGCTTGGGGATGACAAATGTTACAAGATAAAGGGAGTAGGCTCTATCTCTTTTAGATTGGAATTTGGGACTAGACTTCATATTGATGAAGTATTATATGTTCCAGGGATCAAGAAGAATCTTCTATCATTTGCAACCCTTGAGCATAAGGTATATTGGGTGATCTTCAAGGATAGGAACACACTACTATGGGCTAAAGTTAGCCACTTAAGTACAACATAACCCTTTGGAACGCGCTGTGGAGGACTGTACGTCATGTCAGGACAGTCATTCAGGCATTGGCTCATGATGCAACTAGCTCCAATGAGTTGTGGCATAGAATACTTGGACATCTTCATAGCTCTTCTAGATCTACAGAAAATGGTATAAGTCATGCCCTCTATTTCTCTTATTAAAAATGAAATTTGTAAGGGATGCATGATAGGTAAAAATATAAAGAAAACATTTCCTAGTAGTGAAAATAGAGCTCGGGGAATCTTAGATCTAGTTCATTCTAATGTATGTGTTCCCATGTCATCTCCCTCACTCAGTGGTTGTTTGTATTATGTCATTTTTATTTATGATTACTCAATAAAATGTTGGATATATTTTCTTAAACCTAGAAGTGACACATTTGATAAATTCAAAGAGTTTAAAGCCTTTATTGAAAACCAGACAGGGAAAGACATCAGAATCCTTAGAACAGATAATGGAGGAGAGTTTGAATCTCTTTAGTTTGAGGATTTCTGCAAGTCAACATGAATCAAGAGACAGTTGATCGTGCCATATAACCCTCAACAAAATGGAGTTGCTGAGAGAAAAAATAGGACAATTTGTGAGGCATCAAAAGCAATGATGTTTGACCAGGATCTTCCAAATTATTTATGGGTAGAAGATACCTCCACTACCGTGTATATTTAGAACAGGTGTCCACATTCTATTTTGAAGGACAAGACTCTTGAAGAGGTATTCTCAAGGATCAAACTTGAAGTAGGGCATCTAAGGATATTTGGGTGTCATGTGTATATTCATGTCCCTAAGGAAAAGAGGAGAAAGATGGCACCCTCAGGAAAGAAAGGGGTTTTTGTGGGGTACAATGAAAAATCCAAGGCTTAAAAGAACTATGTACCAGGTCATAGGAAAATATAGGTAATCATAGATGTGACTTTCCATGAGGAAGCCACATTTAAGAAATCCAGAGAGCTTTAGCAGGAATCAGAAGCAGTTTAGCCAGCTTCACCTTCTTCCGAAAATGAAGAGTCAAATGATCAAAGGGATGAAATTCATGAAGGGCCAAGTAATGAGACCCTAGAACCTGTTGAAGTGTTGGAAAGAACTCTTGAAGAACCTACAGCCAAAAAGAATCCAGGGTGGCTTAAAGAAATAATGCAGGAAGCAGAAAGGATATCTGCTCCCAAAGGAACTTTTAGGGAAAGGAAGAGGCCTCATAGGTTTGGAGGCTATGTTGCACTGATGAGCAACATTAGTGATGTTGAACATTCTTCATTTGAAGAAGAAGATAAATTACAAGTATGGAAGGATTCCATGCTTAAGGAATACATATCTATTATAAAGAACAATGTTTGGGACATTGTGCCGAGGCCAAAAGACAAATCAATGGTTTCTTCTAAATGGATCTATAAGATCAAACATCCAACTGATGGAAGTGTGGAAAAGTTCAAAGTAAGATTTGTAGCCAGAGGATTCACTCAGAAATAAGGAATTGACTATGAAGAGACTTTTTCTCCTGTAGCTAGGTATACATCCATTCAAACTATTATTGTTTTAGCTCTTGTTCTTGGTTGGAAGCTACATCATATGTATGTAAAAAACAACATTATTGAATGGAAAGATTGAACAAGAGGTCTTTGTGGAACAACCATATGGCTTTGTACTACATAACAAAGGAACTCATGTATGTAAGCTAAGGAAGGCTTGGTATGGTCTTAAGTAGGCTCCCAGAGTTTGGTATGACAGGATTGATGGATTTCTTAAAAGCCCGGGCTTTCAGAAAAGTGATGTTGATGAAAATCTGTACTTCAAGGTAAGAGGTAAGCAACCTATTATACTAATATTGTATGTTGATGATATCTTTATAACAGGAGATGAAGGGCTTATAGACCGATGTAAGAGGGATCTAACCTCAAAATTCAAGATGAAAGACTTAGGCTTGATGCATTACTTCCTAGGATTGGAAGTATGGAAAAGAGAGGGTGAGATATTTCTGGCACAAGGAAAGTATACAGTGGATGTACTAAAGAGGTTTGGTATGATGGATTGAAAATCCATGTCTACTTCGATGGTTACCAACCTGAGGAAGTTGCATGATTCTAATATGGGTTCATATTTGGTGGATCCCACCATGTATAGGCAGCTGATTGGATCAATAATGTACATGATTCACACTAGGCCAGATATATGTTATTGAGTGATTGCAATGATTCAGTTCATGACTGGACCAATATAGAGACAGTGGGTGGCAACAAAGCACATATTGAGATATCTCAGAGGGACCATTACTTATGGTCTAATATATACATACAGTGGTGTTTTATTTCTGCATGGATATACAGATGCTAACTGGGAAAGAAGCCTAGTGGATCAGAAAAGTACTTCCGGATACTTCTTCAGTTTAGTATCCCCTGTGATATCTTGGTCAAGCCGGAAGAAGGGATCCATTGCAAAGAGTACAACAAAGGCTGACTACATTGCAACAAGTGATGCTAGAAAGGAAGCAGTATGGCTCATAAAATTGGTTTATGGGTTGTTTGGAGACAAGCTCGAGATGACAGTGGTTCACTGTGATAATCAAAGTTGCATAAAATTGACAGAGAACTCGATATTTCATGACAAGTCAAAACATATTGACATGAGGTACCACTACATCCAAGACTTGGTCCAGAGAAAAACTGTACAGTTACAGTACATAACCATGAGTGAGCAAGTAGTTGATATTCTAACCAAGCCTCTGACCTTGAGATAGTTTGTGCAGCTGAGAGGCAAGCTTGGTGTGGCTCAGAATGACTCCCTCGATGAGAGGGAATGTTAAATTTGACATCATAGATAGTCATTCTCCAATGAGAGGCCATATGGGCCACCCTGAGCCTAGCTAGAGATATTTGGAGAATCAACCAGTCTTGTGAGGTATTGACAAAAGCCAAGGGGAACATACAACCTCTGTGAGTCAAAACAAAATTCAGGATCAATAAGATGCTATGTGAGTCTAATGAAAAAGTCACGGGGAACATACAATGTCTGTGAGCATATACAGTCTAGTGAGAAAGTCAGGGGGAACATACAACCTCTGCGAGCATAGACAGACTAGTGCAAAAGTCAGGGGGAACATACAACCTCTGTGAGCCTAGTCGAACCTTGTGAGCCATGAGAAAAAGTCAAGGCATCTAGCAAAAGTTAGGTTGAATATAAAATTCCTATGAGCTAGAAACAAACGATATTCCTAATATTGCAAATGATATAAATGTATTGATATAGTGCATTGGCATGCTTATCATTATCTACCATGAGGAGAATTTCAAATTTCCTTGTAAAGAGTCGAGTTGTAGAAGTCAAAGTTGCATGTCTAAGTCAAATAATTTGTTGTCAAGTTGTCGCATGTTTCATGCATGCATGTCCACATGCATGACATGCACTGCATGCATGTTGCATGCATGACTAGTTGAATGTTGCATGCATGCATGTCATGTGCATGCCAAGTCAAGGGTGAGTTGTAACTAAAGTCTTAAGTCTATTTCTATTTTTGAACCAAAGTGTAATGTTGAGTTGTAACTAAAGTCTTAAGTCTAGTTCTAATTTTGAGCTAAAGTGTAATGTTGAGTTGTAACTGAAGTCTTAAGTCTAGTTCTATTTTTGAACTAAAGTGTAATGTTGAGTTGCAAATGAAGTCTTAAGTCTAGTTCTATTTTCGAACTAAAGTATACCAGTCTCAAGTCTAGTTCTAAGTTCGAGCTAAAGTGAGTTCTAAGTTTGAACTAAAGTATGAAGCTGAGTTATGATTAAAGTATGCAAACACGTTAGTATTTTGAGCCTCTCCTCTTCCCCTCTTCAGCCTATATAAGTAGACGTCGAACCCTCTCTTCAAGACAATTTTTGAGATGCAGGTTAAGGGTGAAGCAATAGAGGTAGACATATCAATGATAAAGAGGAAACATATCAAATCAGCAGATCAATGTTGTATATCAACAATAGAGGCAACATATCAGAGGTGTATTTCAGCAAGGTCTTTTAGGTCTTTTTCAGCTCAGATTCATCTTGGAAATCTCTTTAAGAGAAAAAAATTCATGGTGGATATTTTTAAGTGATCTTACATTATTAATGCAATAAAGGAATATCGTTTGTTGCAGTTTTTTTCCCTGTACAGGGTTTCCCCAGGGTATATGTGTTGTTGATGTGCATGCTTACTCATCTACACAATTATTTATATTTGATTATGATTTGGTATTGTTGAAGTGTATTAAGATGGAATCAAAGTGTTGAAGAAAATAAAAGAATTAATCTGCATAAGAAATCAAGCTAATAATTTAACAAACTGGGAACAGATCAAAGCATATCAGACATGCAGCTCTTGATTCATGGCTAGATTACACCAACAATATATACAACCAAAAATACCATGGTTGTTCTTCAACAATTCATTTTCCTTTCCCAAGCCAAGAAATGAATAAGGAAGATGAGTGGGTGAAATAATGAATGGAGTGAAATCTCAATGAGAGGTGTGAACAATGAGCAATTGAGTGAATGAATGCATGAGTGAATCAGAAGTAGAAGAAGAATTAGCATAAGAATAAGAATGAGAACGAGAGTGAGAACCCCCCAAATAGACCAAAGGCGGGTTTATGTAATTTTTCGAATTAAGGAGCCACTTGGCCTTCCCCCCCAAGAAGCTCATATAACTCTTATTCTCCATTAAAACAATAATGGGTTAATAAATATAAAAAAAATGTACTTATCCCCTCAATCCACCTCTCTTGTGGAATCATGTCCCCCTATAACTCTTGTCCTTTTCTGTATAGCAACCAAGTATGTGTTTTATATTAATAATGATCAGAACATTACATTTCCTAGGCACACTAACTTCTTAATAATTGTTTAGGCCTTTCATAGCTTACCAAAATCAATTATTTAATACGGGGCTCAAAACCCAGGGTGTTATATTCCCTCCCCCTTATTTTTTCATTGTCCTCAATGCATATACCAAAACAAAAATCAAAATCTCAAAATTTATTCAAAAAGTTGTGGGTAATCCGCCTGCATGGAATCTTCATTCTCCTAGGTAGCATACTCGGAGCCATAGCAGGTCCACTAGACTTTTACCATCTCTATAACTCGATTCCAAAGCATTTTGACTTTTCTGTCCAATATTCGTGTTGGTTGGACCTAAAATTCTCCCTCTGTCTCTACCTGAATTAGATGCTAATCAATAACATGGTTTGGATAATGTACACATTTTTTCAGCAAATAGACATGAAACACATTATGCACATTCATGGAAGAAGGAAATCCAAGCATGTATGCAACCAACCCTATTCTGTCCAATATCTCAAATGGACCACAGAATCTGGCTTCTAGTTTTGTACAATTACCCAACTTCAAAGAGATCTTGTTTGGGTTCACTTTTAAAAGAACATGCTTCCCCACTTTAAATTATCTATATGTCCAGTTATTATCCGCATAAAATTTCTTTCTATCTTGAGCTACCTTTAAGTTCTGCTTAATCCTAACCATCTAGTCTTCCATATCCTTGAGCAATTCTGACCTAAGTACCACTCTGTTTGATGGGTTGTCCCAACTTACTATAGTATTTCATTTACTACCATACAAAGCTTCAAATGGGCTCATTTTCAATGAATCTCGATACCCATTATTATAGGTCAACTCAACCAAGTGCAAGTAATCTTCCCACTTATATGGCTTATCCATCATATACAATCTCAACATGTCTTCAATTACTTGGTTGACTCTCTCCGTCTTCCCATATGAATGTGGATGGTATGGTGTGCTAAAGCTCATATTTGTAACAAATCCTTTAAATAACCCCCTCCATAAATTTGAAGTAAACGTTGTCTCTCAGTCTAAGACAATTGTCCTAGGTATCCCATGCAACCTAGCAATCTCTTTCATGTAAATTTTTGCAATATTAGTTGTTTTATGTGTTGTTTTTAAATGAAACAAATGAGTATCCTTTGTTAATTTATCAACCACTACCATGATTGAATCGTGTTTCCTTGTTTTCCTGGGCAATTTAATTATAAAATAAATGGTTACCACTCCCCATTTCTTCTATGGAATTGGTAATGGTTGTAGCAAACCCATTGGGTGCCTATGCTCAACCTTCACTCTCTGACATTCCATACATTTGGCGATGTAATCAACAACATCCTTTTTCATTCTCGGCCACAAGAATTGGATTTTTACTACTGCAATCGTTTTATGGTAACCAAGATGTCCAACATATGAAGCATTATGCATTTCTTTTAATACAAAATTCCCGAGTTCTCCGGAATTAGGAACATAAATTCTATTTTTATGCATAAGTAATCCATATTCCTTCATATCATACTCTTTCATTTTATGTTGTACATCCTCTTGATGTAATCTTTCCTTTACCTGTAGTTAATTTTGATATGTAACAACATCATCTAAAATTCTTCTGTTCAGGTCTGATTGATGCATACTAAAAATTGCATCATGCATGAGATGCACTCGTCTACTAAGTGCATCAACAAATTTATTTTATTTTCCTTTGATATGCTTGATGTCAAATTTGTATTCACTTAAAAATTCCAGCCATCTTGTTTTCCTAGCATTCAAAGTTGGTTGTTTAGAAAGAAACTTCAGACCACTATGGTCTATTCTTAATTCAAATCTCTTCGCCATGGGATAATTATTAATGCCTCCATATATTCAATGCATGAACAATGGAAACAAGTTCCAAGTCATGCATGGCATAGTTCCTCTCATGTTCTTTAATATTTATGGACTCATAGCCAATGACATGTCCAATTTGAGTGAGGATTCCACCAAGTCCTTCCTTGCATGCATCTATACATACCACAAAACTTTCATTTGGGTCAACAATATTTAAAATAGATGCACTAGTAAGTAATTCCTTCAACAAATTAAAGTTCTCTTCACACTCATATGTCCATTCAAATTCAATTCCTTTCTTTTGTAAAGAAGTTATGTGATGAACAATCTTAGAGAACCCCGCTATAAATCTTTGTAGTAACCAACTAACCCCATAAAATATTTGACTTCTGAAACATTCCTGGGCATTGTCCATCCTTTAATGGCTTCAATATTTTCTGGATCTACTTCTATACCTTGTTCTGAAATAATGTTCCCCAAGTAATGGATCTTCTCTTGATAAAAAAAACACTTACTCAACTTGGCATACAATTGATGTTCCCTCAACACTTTCAATACCAATATTAGGTGATTTTCATGCTCTTCCTCTGACTTAGAATAAACAAGTATGTCATCCATGAATACTATGACAAACTTATCCAAGAAATTTCTAAATAGGCCAGGGATGTTACAGCGGGAGCCCCAATCCCAGTCCATTGGACAAACACTTTAATTTCATGCACTGTAATAGACATTATTATTGTTTAGAAATCCTAGAGAACTATTTCGGGATCAATTTTGAATGTATTTTATAACTCGAGTTTTGAGTATAAAGTATTTGAAATCGATCTATCATAATCTTCTTTTGAGCTCCATAATTATTACTCTTTAAAAGTTCTCTCATGCGAACGAACCATCTTATTTTATTTTGAATGTGATTAGAATCTTTATTTCTTCTATGATGGACATGAGGATATTTTCATTTTTTGTAATGTGTGATGTTTGAGATTCCTTGTCCACTTCTTAGGAATTCTCTTTTATAAATATATTTTTACTTTTCAGCACTTTCATTTTCTTGAGCATTAAGGATTGGACTATCTTATGTGATATGGCCCTATATTATTCTTGATTTGAAATTCCAAAGAAAAATCATAAGACAAACAGGAGTACCACCTCTCTAAAAATGCAGGAGGATTCATATCCTCATGACATTGTCATTTCGGTCCTGGCAGATTCAAGAGTAAACACCTGTGCGTGAAATCACAACAACATAATAATTTATGAAAAAATCATCTTACTTAATCATTCAATCATGTGCACATAACTATCATATACATATTCATATTAACCCTTAAGAATCTATCGAATGTGGGCAATAAACAAATTAAACCAACACAACATGACAACAAACACATCAAAACACAAGAATTTAAAGTGGTTCAACCCAACTAGGCTACGTACACAATGGCTGGATTCTTATATTATTAATTCATATTCAATCCTTACGACATGTACACATTGTTCCCACATAAGATACATCAGTTCTACCCAAAACTCTATATTTGTGCATGCATTCAGTGCATACTTAGATCATTCTCTCACCCAATATCATCCTTATTTGATCTGCTCACTGACCACTTCAACAATTTCCTCAATCACTCCTCTAACAACTTCCTCTATTATTATTCCTTTATACCCAAAACCCATTACATATTTATACATTGAAACTAATGATTAGCCCGTTACAAAATGGACCAAAAGGTTTAACTACTTCTAACTAATTTTTTTCTTCTCTTTGCGATGACTCCTGAAAATGTGCTAACTGTCTTCCTTTACTCTACATGCGCTACTCCTTGGTTGACTTATCGTGTGGCTCTCTCCTGTGTGATTCCCAAAACTTACCCAAAATGTCTTGCTCCAAATGATACTATGATATCTCCATGAATTTTTATTATTCATCCATGTAACTCATGATTGGTTTCCGTTTGGGTGGCATGTTGTTCCATAATAAAAAAAAAAAAATTCATTCCCTTGAGTCATTTAGCTCATTGGATTCGTTTTTATGCCATTCCTGTAGATTGTATTCATTTTCTTATGCAATATCTAATTCTGATGTAATCTATGAGTCTTTCATTATTTTCCCTACAAGAACTTCATTAGGTGCCCATGTGGGCCCTTCTGGCTTAGTAAAAGAAATATCCTGCAATGTAATTTTCTTTTTCTTATACCAAATATTCAAAAACTTCTTTTGCGCATTAACATTAACTATACCAACTGGTTCCATCCAAGGATATCCAATAGTAACATCCACATCATTCGTATATATGGCATGGAAGTTAGAATGCAATGCACATTTATCCATGGAGAGCTTCAAATATTTAAAAATTTGAATAGTCTAAGCCTCAACTTTTGTGTTTTGGATATGTTTTGAAAGAATGTGCAATATGTTATCCAATTGAATATTGATGAGATTATGTTGGAAACTAGGGTTAATAGAAGAAACAAATTTTTTTTTATGAATATTGTTACCCTCGAGATGTTCTAGGTTGTTATTCGAACACTGTTGAGTCACCCAAGGGGATAAGGATCATAATGAGTCTTAAATACATATGTGAAGAAATTTAAATCATGCAAAATTTATTACATTTTCCCTTTCTCTTTCTCAAAACTCTCGACCCTCAAACAGTCTCAGTTGATATATTAAAATATTTTAACTCCAAGAGGAATATGTCCATGAGTGTTTCAAAAATTTTACATTTTAAGGGTGGGTGAAGTGGTGAATTAGAATAAATACAAGATACGAATATATTAAGGAACTATAGAGAATTAATATTGTATCTTATGGAAAAAGAATAAAGTGCTAATAAATTAAGAATTCAATAGTTCTAACATGTATATAGAGATCAATAAAATGTAATTCAAATAGTCACAGATCCTTATACATTCAAACAAATGGAGGTGCCCTCTTCCTATCATTTAAATGCATAAAAAAATGACAAGAAATGGTCATTTGTTAATATGAAATCACTTCTATGCCATGACTATACACCACACAGTAACACTAAATATGTTGCATAACCTATTGCTTGAGATTTTACTATTGGGATATGATATAAGAATCTAGATGGGAGGGGTGGATTTACAAGAAATCAGACACAAAAATAAGAGTTACATAATGAAACATAACGTAGGGGAAAAATCCCTTGGTGTATGTTGTTTTTAGTATATGTTTGTGCTTGAGGTTTCTAATCAAACAAATTTGGTTTTAAGAGCCTCTTAAATTATCCAAACTATTGACCTGTTGAGGGGTGAAATTGACCGTCCGTCAATTGGAAGAGCGAGTCCAGTCCGGGGTTGTCTAAATAACCCAAGCCGTTTGGTGTAACTCGTTCTGACGGGTTTAATGGCTCCATTAGCCAATCTAATAATCCTAAAAGAAACGAATAAAACAGAGAAATAACTAACTAATTACTAAACACACTATATATATGTACATATGTTCAAATGTAACTATAGTAGTTGCATTTAAGTAGAAGATATACAAGTATCGTTTATTTACATGATTTATAAGATGCAAGTTTTAATCAAAATTTACGAAAATCGATGTGAAAAATGATTGCTTCTAGGAAGCAGATAAAGAAAGCACATACAAATATTTATTGTTTTTCTTTTATAAATTTAAAGAATCTTGCAAAAAAAATTAACGAAACATGAACATGTGGATAGTCAAAGCTGAACCATACATTCTAGTTTCAATGATATGTAAATGATAGAAAAATACAAAGAAACTATCATGCCAGTGAATTAGTGAGGTGTATTCAAGCATCTGCATGAATGGTGAACATCCAACTGCCATGTCCAAGAGAGAAATCTGCAATCAACCTTATGATTGTTCTAAATAAATTCAGAACATGTATTGGCATCTTAGGTTTTAATGACAGAAAATGAAACACAAACATAAACCTGTGATCTCATAATTATACATGATTACAACAAGATAAATCTGAAAGCAATCTATGCATTCTATCATTCAATTTAAAATTCAAAGATAAATCTCATTATTTTAAATCGAAGATATAATCACAACATTTGTGTTTTGATGAAGCAAATGATAGATGGTATTTATAATATAAACCTCCTACACATCACAGATCATTTAATCTAAAGATATCAAACCTGCACATGTAACAAGATTAAAAAAAAACATAAATAACAACATTATTGTAACATCCTCCTCGTTACGACAACAACTCTGATAACAGGTGCAAATGTTTTTTGTTTAAGTTGTGTGCGCGCGTGTAAAAAGGAAACAGACACACTTGACTCTACGTCGTCACCCGACAACTAACAAGACACAACCACGATGATCACAACAAGAATACATAAGGCGCACAACAAGTAACTGCAAGCATTAAAAGACCTACTGTGTTATGTACAGTACGAACACAGATGGAAGAATCCATAGTAGTAGATTTTACTATTTCTGCACAGGAAAGTAGGGCGGTTAATCTTAGTTCTCTGCTCTGGAGAGAGAGAAGGTCAGATTGCTCCTGGTCGACTGCTCAGGCAGAAACTAGTAATCTCTGTCAGGAGGTCGCAGTGGTGGGAACTCTGCCTTTAAAGAACCCGAGACTACTGATACGACCTTAGAGGTGTGTCACAAGAGTGGAAACCCTGCCTTTAAAGGGCCCAAGACTCTTGATACGACACTGGATTCTTTACACAGAAAATATTCACACACACAGACTTATATACAGAGTAACTAGCTTTGTTAGATCGAAGAGTCTGATATCATACATTTGTGAGTTTGGACAATTCCAATTATAGTACTAACCCTGAAATTAATTAACAATCTCAATACATCCTATAAGTTACATATACCATAAAATTACAATAACATTATCTTAACAACCTCACATCTTATGTTATAATAACCTTGCAACTAAAACATCAATCGCCAATCACATTACTCCTTGTATGCTACCAATGCAAGGAAGTTACAATAACTTTACCATAAAATAAATCAACATTACATTGATCATAACTAAATAAAATGACTACCACCTTGCAACTTACAAGTTATCTACAACATTATTTCCGCATTTCCATAAAACATATAAAAACATCACCTTAACAGTTCCATAACCATTAGCACCCACATTAAACATTTCATTATACTAGCGTTACCTTAAAACAAATATACTAACATTAACCTTACCCTAAGCATTTAACATGAAGCATTACATTAAATGATTCTTCCATTGCACGCAAGTCTCATTCATCAGGAAACATGTCATTCAATTCTTAAATAATCATTGGTGCCAGAATAAGTAAGTTTAAGCTATCATTAGAAATAACTATATAAAAACTAAATATCTAGATCCACCATCTACTACATAAATCGTCAATGCGTAAAAATTAAATCTATGTCAATCATTCACTAGATACTAACCACTGCTCAAGTAGCGATAACTAAAACCATCGGTATTGCATCCATAAGGCCATAAGGTGCCATCTAAAACAACACTAAAAATACATCAATAAGCCAGTCAAACTTCACCAATGTTAACATGTAAGCAACATCAACAAATTTCCACTGACCCCACTAGATATACTCTAGCATGCAAGGCTTTTTTTTTACCTCTATCAAATTTGTATTTCCGGAATGAAAAATAAATTTGCAGTGCCCAATTTAGTCTTCATAATACTATAAATCATACGAAGAACAAGGGAATTCAGATCTAAATTCAACTAACACACAACAATCATAACGATTTCAACTTGGATTAGTAGAAATTTGATAGTGGATCATAAGAAATTAAATATTTAAATAAAACAATGCATTTTTGTTGTGACTACTTATGCAATGATTCAATAATACAAATCCAAATGGTATAATAGTTGGATGAGACTCATCGAAGTTAACTCCGGATTTTGCCAACTTCATTGACGGTAGATTCTAAATATCATATGAAAATATAAACTTAAGAATTGACAAAATTGACAGCAAACAATGAATAACAGAAAGCAGGGTCTCTACATTTTGATTAGCAACAAATCATAGCAAATTATGATATCCGACTTTGCAAAAATATAAGGCAATGGATAAGTAAACTTCTGATCTCTAAATTTATAAACAAATTTGGCAGCGAACACTTGAATTTTTTGAATTCTGGGTTGCAATTTAAAATGGCAGTGAATGCATAAATTTTCTGAATTCTGAGATGTAAATTGAAATGGCAACGAATACATAAATTTTCTGAATTCTGAGTTGTAATTTAAAATGGCAGCCAACAATTAAATTCTAAATTTCTGCTCGGAAAATGAAATTGCTCTTAACAATAAAGTCAGATCTAATTTGCAAAAACGCAATGCCAGATCTAACTTCCAGAACGAATTCTCAGATCTAATTTATAAAAATGAATTGCCAAAAGGAATTCTAATTGCCAGATCTAATTTACAAAAACGAATTACCAGATCTAATTTACAAAACGAATTACCAGAACTAATCTACAAAAATGAATTTCCAGATCTAATTTACAAAATGAAATGTCAGATCTAATTTACAAAACGAATTGCCAGAACTAATTTACAAAAACGAATTGCCAAATCTAATTTACAAAACGAATTGCCAGAACTAATGTACAGGAACAATTTCCAAACAAAATTTCCAGAACGGATTGCTAGAAGGAAAACAAAAATATAAAAGGGCATACAATCACTCCAACTTACACATGGAAGCCAACGGACAAGGTGACAAATCACCCAGTCATATAAAAACGTCCACATTAATTAAAAACGCCCAGTGTAATACATAAACACCCACAATGATATAAAATGCCCACGGTAATATATAAAATGCCCACAGTTATATAAAAACGCCCCCATTTATATAAAAACACCCACTTTAGAGTATACATGCCCACAGTGATATAAAATGCCCACGGTGATATATAAAATGCCCACAGTCATATAAAAACTCTCCCATTTATATAAAAATGCCCACTGTAGATCATAAACGCCCACAGTGAAATAAAATGCCCACGGTGATATATAAAATGCCCACAGTCATATAAAAACACCCCCAGTTAATAAAAAATGCCCACTGTAGAGTATAAACACCCACAGTGAAATAAAATGCCCATGGTGATATATAAAATGCCCACAGTCATATAAAAATGCCCCCATTTATATAAAAACGCCCACTGTAGAGTATAAATGCCCACAATGACATAAAATTCCCACGGTAATATATAAAATGCCCACAACAAAGGTAAAAACGCCCGCTGGGATATTTAAACGCCCACAAAAATGTAAATACACCCACAGAAGTGTAAAAACTCCCAGGGCAATGTAAAAACGCAGACAACAAACGCAAGGCACAACGAGAGATCGCAGAGATCCAAGGAAGGTCAGTAATGTCGAGATCATAAAATTCTTTTATCTAAAACTGACATGCAACAACAGAGTAAGAAGTAATATTTTTATAACTGTCCCACAATTTCAATCGACGAAGAGCAAGGCAAGAAACCAATTAATCCAACAAGAATCCAAGTTGTTTGAAGTTAGTATTTTTCATTTCACAATGCCAATACAAAATGATGATAACAATAAGAGAGGGCTAAGGTCCTAATACCTTCTATCGTGCAAATGAAAAACATACCGTTGCCTTAACTCCCGCCTCGAATGATGACCCCGCGCTCCGTGTCGCTCCTGCTCTGTGCCACTCCCGCTCACTGACCCTAGAGATTACACCGGTACCTCCCAGTCAATCGCTAGGGGTACTCTGCTTCAGCCTTAGCCCCCCAAGATGCAAAGGGGCCACACACAATCCAAATGGTCCGTGTAGCTTCCCAGCTCGCCTCGCAAGGTCGAGCTACCACTCCTATCCAAGCTGGAAAATTCCAACTCTCCACAAGTAATCAATCAAGTCACAATTTTGGCAGCGTAACGTTATGTTAATAACCCATCCCCTTTCTTCCTCATCTTCCCTTTCTTTTATAGAGTTTTTCCAACCTCCAACTTTCCATAAATCACATTTTAATTAAGTTTTAATAAAAATATTCTAAATATTCTCCTTCACACAAGTGTCGTCCATCCCCCTCTTTCCTCAAATAATTATTTTCTTTAAATTATTACATTACTCATTTCCCTCACCCACCTAGAGTTGCTCCTAAATTTCCTCCTAGGTGTTCCTAGATCCCCTTATATGTTTTAAGTAATTTCCCTAAAAATGAAGTTGCTAAATTAGCTCAAATTAGAAGGTTCTTAATTGCAGATTCCTTACTACGTTGACCTCACTTTTTACCATAAGTTCCCAACTTTCCTTTATTATGTTTCCTCCATTACTTAGTTTTCTAATTCTTATTATTTCCTTCTTTCCCCTTTTTAAATAAAGCCAAAATGGCAGTTGCGCGTTTTACTCTTTTCCTTTTATTATTAATTTAAAATATTTTCACACTTTCACAATTTAAATAATTTATTTCTTCTTTACAATTTAAAACCACGGATTTTAATTAAATTATTACTCTCTTCATTTTACCCCAAAAATTTATGAAGACTAAAACGATTACTTAAGTGGGTTTTAGTTTATATCTTTATTTTTATTTTTATAGAGTCTTTTTCTTAAGGCTAAACAAAATTTTACCCTAGAGAAGTTTTAGACTTAGGTTTAGATTTTGAACTGGGCAACAATTATTTAGGGAAGTCGTTTTAATAATTTCTTAAGGTGTTAAATGTCTTAGGGCCATCTAGGTTTGTTCATTCCTCAACATCAATGCCACGTGCTCCAAGGGTGCCACTCGCCCCGGTTGTTTCTCTTGCGCGACGTGCCCTTCAGGATGCACCACATTCTCCAAGGGTGCCACTCACTAACTTGTGTTTCTTTCGCACGACGTGCCCTTCATAATGCACCACATGCTCCAAGGGTGCCACTCGCCGACTTGTGTTTCTTTTTCGCGACGTGCCCTTCAAGATGCACCACGTGCTCCAAGGGTGCCACTCGCCAACTTGACTAGTTGGTAGACATCTATAACCCCTGCAGTCAACACTCCACTAGGTGAACTTATGGGAGACTAAGGGCTCTAAGGAATAAGGCCCCCGCCTTATTGCGCGCCCCTTAGAATCATCGTGAGCGACTGTCGCAGTCTGCCCTCACGGCATCATGGATCCTCTCGAACTAGGTAATCTTTAACCTACAGTTCGAGCCACGGCGGGAGTACTAGTAGGTTGTGGCAGGGCTGTTGTCCACACCTCTCCCTCAACCTCTCTAGAAATCGTGTGTGACCCCTTTACTCCATATGTGAGTCTGGTCAGCAAGCTATCGTTAGCCTACATCATCAACAATCATGTCAGAACATGTCAACATCATATCATCAAATCAATGAAATATCACGGTAAATAAATCAACCCAAATAGCACACTCCCTAACTCAATCCAGAGTCCAAGGGGTTCCACCGATGCCTCTGCATCCTCAAGGTCCAAAACCCTGCACACTCAATAAAACTGATTCAATAGCACCTATCTACGTCAAAGCAGTAAAACATAATTTCATCTATCATAATGCATCATAATCAAGGATAAATGTCTTAAGATCATAAAAGTCCATATCACTTGCGAGCAAGTGTCCTCAAAGAATAAGTTTTCTTAGTGCACTAGAGCGGGATGTTACATACACCCCCTCTTGGTCTAAACTTCATCCCGAAGTTTCTCAGTATAAGTGCCGAAATAAAAGTACCATAGTATCATAAGTCTATCTATCAAACAAAAATGGGAACTGCTGGCACATATCATATGCGTCCTCTCAGGTCGTCGAGTGTGGACTATAACTGTCCCACTGGACCTTGACCTGATCTACCATTCGACGTCGTAACTGTCAAACGCGATGATCTAAGATGTGGACCGACTCAGCCGTGAGCGCTCCCTCATCCTATACTTGCAAGGAACTCATGTCAATCACGTGTGTAGGATCACTAATATAATGTCTCAAAAAAGATACATGAAAAACATCGTGCATACGCCTCAAATAATTAGGCAAGGATAGTCGATAGGCCACGGGCCCCTTTCTCTCCAAAATATCGAAAGGTCCCATGAACCTAGGAGAGATTTTATCTCCCTTTCCAAACTTGATCGAACTCTTATGCAGTTTAACCAGCAAGAAGACTCGATCACCAACCTCGTAACTACGGTCGACTCAGTGTGCATCGACATAACTCTTCTGTCGATCCTACACTTCTTTAATACTTTGTCTTATGGTTTGCATTTGCTCTTCCATTTCTTGGATCACTTCTGGTCCCACCAGGACCCTATCCTCAAGCCGATCCCAACTCAATTGTGTCCAACATGGTCAACCATAAAGAAACTCAAAAGGCACCATCTTAATGGTGCTCTGGTAACTATTGTTGTAAGCGAACTCTACTAGAGGCAAGAATTCCTCCCAACACTTTTCTTGGTCCATCACGTACATGCGCAACATGTCTTCCAAAGTTTGGTTCGTTCGTTCAGTCTGTCCGTCAGTCTCTAGGTGATAAGAAGTACTAAAATTAAGTTGGGTTCCTAAGGCCTCTTGGAAACTCATCCAAAATCGTCCAGTAAACACCGATCCTCGATCGGATATAATCTTCTTAGGCACACCATGCAGCCTCACAATCTCACTGATGAAAACTCTCACTATGTCAGGTGCCTGATACGTTGTACGCACAGGAATAAAGTGAACACTCTTCGTCAGAGTGTCTACTACTACAAAAATCGAGTCGTGTCTCCTTGTCGTCAGTGGCAATACAACAATAAAATCCATCGAAATAACTTCCCATTTCGATTCTGGAATGGCATGTGGTTGAAGTAATCCTGTCAGGTGTCTATGTTCAGCCTTTACCTGCTGACACTCTAGACATCTAGCCACAAAGTTGACTATGTCGGCCTTCATTCCCTTCCAGAAGAATAAGGGTTTAAGGTCTGCCCTCATCTTTGTGACTCCTGGGTGAGCGATGTAAGCTTCTCTATGAGCCTCTCTCAGGATCAACATCCTCAACTCGTCATTTGGCGGTACGTAATTCGACCTCTAAACCTCAATAACTCATTGTTATCAAAAGAAAATCCCTCATATCGTGGTACCATCATTGTGTTTTGTCCA
Organism: Picea engelmannii; assembly: GCA_009831015.1. Lineage (NCBI taxonomy): Eukaryota > Viridiplantae > Streptophyta > Pinopsida > Pinales > Pinaceae > Picea > Picea engelmannii. The sequence continues at coordinate 201,031 of ML778360.1, forward strand.
AAAAAACCCTCGACCTCTTTGTACCAGTCATCATCATACTGTAAAGTGAGAATCTTCTCACGTAGATTCGTCTGAAGAGGCAACACCGAAAAGATGTGTGGTCTCCAACTCAAAGCATCAGCCACTCGATTCACTGTTCCCTTTATGTAATTAATCTTGAAGTCGTACTCGCTAAGCAATTCCAACCAACGTCGTTGTCGCGCGTTCAGGTCGCTTTGCGTAAAAATGTGTTGTAGTCCACAATGATCAGTCCTTAATTCAAATTTCTGTCCAACAAGGTAGTGTCTCCAAACCTTCAAGGCATATGCGATGGCTAATAACTCCAAATCGTGCGTCGCATAGTTCTCCTCATGCCTTCTCAGTTTCCTCAAAAGGTAAGCAATCACTCATTCCTCTTGCATCAAGACTCCGCCTAAACCTTCCTTGGATGCGTCAGTGCATACCAAAAAGTTTGCATCCATGTCAGGGACTTTTTGTATCGATGGTATGGTCAAAAACTCTTTAAGCCTTCGAAATGCTTCCGTGCATTTCTCGGTCCAAACAAACTTCTTGTTTTTCTTCTGCAATTCCATGATCGGATTTGCTATCTTCGAAAATCCCTCGACAAACCGTTGATAGTATCCTGCTAAACCCATAAAACTATGCACTTCTGTGACATTCGTCGGCATAGGCCATTCCATAATAGCCTCAACCTTGGCTGGATCCATGGCGATACCTTCGCTGGAGATGACATGCCCTAAGTAGTGAATCCTCGTTTGATAAAAAGAGCATTTGGACAACTTCCCATACAATTTGTGCTCTCGTAGACACTGTAGTACCAAGCGCAAGTTCTTTTCATGCTCCTCCATTGTCCGAGAGTAGATCAAGATATCGTCAATGAATACTTGGACGAACTTGTCCAAGTACTCGTGGAACACCCCATTCATCAAACTCATGAATACCCCTGGGGCGTTTGTCAGTCCAAACGGTAAAACAGTAACCTCGTAATGTCCAAATCTCGTCTTAAAGGAAGTCTTAGGGACATCATCCTGCTTGATCTGTAACTAGTGATACCCTGATCACAAATCGATCTTGGAGAACACCATCGCACCCTTCATTTGATCGAACAGATCATCAATTCTTGGTAAGGGATACTGATTCTTGATCGTAGCCTTGTTCAGTTGATGGTAGTCAATGCAAAGCCTCCATGATCCGTCATTCTTTCGTATGAAAATAACTGGTGCACCCCACGATGACACACTAGGGCGTATCAGTCCTAGGTCCAACAACTCCTTCAGTTGCATTTTCAGCTCTTGCAACTCCGGGGTTGACATCCGATAAGGCATTCTTTCTATCGGTTCGTTCCCCGGTTTCAGGTCTATGGTAAACTCCAGTTCCCTTTCCGACGGCATCCCAGGCAACTCCTCTGGAAATACGTCCGAAAACTCCTTCACCACCGGAAGGTGTTCTAGACCTTTCGCTACTCCCTTTTCATTTAGCGCAAGGATCACATAAAGCTTGCACTCCTTGCGCATACTCTTCTATAACTGTAAGAAAGAGACGAACCTCAGGGATACTCCCTAGTTCTATCCTACAATCACACGTCTCTATCCTTCATCATCGACCAAGCTCAATCGTTTCATCTTACAGTTGAGTATCACCTCATGCAATTCCAACCAATCTGTACCAATCACGACGTCATAAGATCCTAAGATCGTGATGTACAATTTGACCCTCGTGACAAACTCTCCCAGGTTAAAGGCACAGCCCGTAACCCTTCCTCCAACCTTTTGCTTGGCTCCTGAAGCCATCTCTACGAAGCTAAACTCGTCCTATTCGACTTCCTTTACGTTAATCATTTTTAGCGTTGTACCAGAAATGAAACTCTCAGTAGCACCTGGGTCTATCAAAACACTAAGGGTCTGGTCAGCGACAGTACCTGTCGTCTTGAGCACAGTCGACTGGTGCTCTGCCTGGAGGTTATTCACCCCTGCATGGATCCGATGGGCCTTGCCCATATCTCCCATGATAGTGGGTCCGGCTGATCCGGACACTCTGGTCCTCTCCATAGGACAGTCGCGCTGGTAATGTGGCTCCCCACACGTCCAACACCCCTTCTTCGGCCTAGTAGTCCTGGTACCCAAAGTAGAATATGACGGCCCACCAGCCTGGAACCCAGGTCTGTTCTGTTGAACAGGCCTAAACTGTTGCTGCTGCAGGCGACGCTGCTGCTGATACTGTGGTCCTCGATAAGGTGCCCACTACTGAGGTGACGGTCGTCGGGGTGTAGTGAAAGTGGATCCTCTTTGGAAGCCACGATATCTCGGCGTATGTCTCACTGGTGTCTGATGCTGCGGTGTACCAGATGAACCCTGCCCTGCTGGTCTCGCTGGAGTCCTGGTCTGACCCCCACTAATAAGCTCCTCCTCTGCTATAAGGGCCTTTTGGACAACATCGTGCAAGGTTTGAGGCATCAAGATCCTAACCTTTGCACGCAGGCTGTCGTTAAGGCCAAACATGAACCTGTTGACCTTGAGCTTCTCAGTGTTAAGGTGCGGAGCATACCAAAGCAACTCGATGAAACGTGCCTCGTACTCGAGCACCGTATGACCTCCCTGTCGTAATGCATTGAACTCATTGAGATGACGCTCAATGAATTCCTCTGAAAGGTACCTCTCTCAGAACCGTTCCTCGAACAGTTCCCATGACACGTCTTCAACAGACATGTTCAACTGCTGCAGGAGCGTCTTCCACCATAGAAGAGTGCTCCCCTTCAGTTGAAAGACTGTCATGCAGACCTTCCTGTTGGAGGTATAATCGCGAAGTGCGAAGCACATCGCCATATTCTCCAACCATGCCTCGACGGCGGCGCCATCTGGGGCACCAAAGAACTCAGGAAATTTAACCTTCTCAAGTTCATGGTGAATGCTACCTGTAACGACCGGTGCGCACAGCTGAACCTCAGCGGGTGCCGGTGCCTTGGCCTCGTCTCTGTCAAATCGGTTGATCAATTCCCTGGACATGCACTGAAAAGATCTCATCATCCCAACAACATCGCTAACTGCTATCTACTCCTGTCCGAGAACCTTCTCGCCTCCCTGGGGGTTAGACCCCTCAGGCATGGATGCTACTGGAGGCATTACACCTCCTCCCCTAGCACCCCATCGTCTGCCTCCATGGCGTCCTCTAACCATGATTACCTGCACACACACAATCAACTCGATCGGTATAATCAAATCTAATCATGTCAATGAAAGCCATAGAAAATCCCAAGTCGCAGGTCGAACCTGGATCTGATGCCATATGTAACATCCTCCTCGTTACGACAACAACTCTGATAATAGGTGCAATTTTTTTTTGTTTAAGGTGTGTGCGCGCGTGTAAAAAGGAAACAAACACACTTGACTCTACGTCACCACCCGACGACTAACAAGACGCAACAACGATGACCACAACAAGAAGACATAAGGCGCACAACAAGTAACTGCAAGCATTAAAAGACCTACTGTGTTATGTATAGTACGAACACAGATGGAAGAATCCATAGTAGTAGATTTTACTATTTCTGCACAGGAAAGTAAGGCGTTTAATCTTAGTTTTCTGCTCTGGAGAGAGAGAAGTTCAAATAGGCTTCCGGTAGACTGCTCAGGCAGAAACTAGTAATCTCTGTCAGGAGGTCGCAGTGGTGGGAACTCTATCTTTAAAGAGCCCGAGACTACTGATACGACCTTAGAGGTGTGTCGCAAGAGTGGAAACCATGCCTTTAAAGGGCCCGAGACTCTTGATACGACACTGGATTCTTTACATAGAAAATATTCACACACACACACTTATATACAGAGCGACTAGCTTTATCAGATCTAAGAGTCTGATATCATACATCTGTGAGTTTGGACAATTCCAATTATAGTACTAACCCTGAAATTAATTAACAATCTCAATACATCCTATAAGTTACATATACCATAAAATTACAATAACATTATCTTAACAACCTCACATCTTATGTTATAATAACCTTGCAACTAAAACATCAATCGCCAATCACATTACTCCTTGTATGCTACCAATGCAGTGAAGTTACAATAACTTTACCATAAAATAAATCAACATTACATTGATCATAACTAAATAAAATGACGACCACCTTGCAACTTACAAGTTATCTACAACATTATTTCCGCATTTCCATAAAACATATAACAACATCACCTTAACAGTTCCATAACCATTAGCACCCACATTAAACATTTCATTATACTAGCTTTACCTTAAAACAAATATACTAACATTAACCTTACCCTAAGCATTTAACATGAAGCATTACATTACATGATTCTTCCATTGCGCGCAAGTCTCATTCATCAGGCAACATGTCATTCAATTCTTAAATAATCATCGGCGCCAGAATAAGTAAGTTTAAGCCATCATTAGAAATAACTATATAAAAACTAAATATCTAGATCCACCATCTACTACATAAATCGTCAATGCGTAAAAACTAAATCTATGTCAAGCATTCAGTACATACTAACCACTGCTCAAGTAGCGATAACTAAAACCATCGGTATTGCATCCATAAGGCCATAAGGTGCCATCTAAAAAAACACAAAAAATACATCAATAAGTCAATCAAACTTCGCCAATGTTAACATGTAAGTAACACCAACAAATTTCCACTGACCCCACTAGATATACTCTAGCATGCAAGTTTTTTTTTTCACGTCTATCAAATTTGTATTTCTGGAATGACTAATAAATTTGCAGTGCCCAATTTAGTCTTCATAATACTATAAATCATACGACAAACAAGGGAATTCAAATCTAAATTCAACTAACACACAACAATCATAACGATTTCAACTTGGATTAGTAGAAATTTGATAGTGGATCATAAGAAATTAAATATTTAAATAAAACAATGCATTTTTGTTGTGACTACTTATGCAATGATTCAATAATACAAATCCAAATGGTATAATAGTTGGATGAGACTCATCGAAGTCAACTCCGTATTTTCCCAACTTCATTGACGGTAGATTTTAAATATCATACGAAAATCTAAACTTAAGAATTGACAAAATTGACAGCAAACAATGAATAACAGAAGGCAAGGTCTCTACATTTTGATTAGCAACAAATCATAGAAAATTATGATATCCAACTTTGCAAAAATATAAGGCAACGGATAAGTAAACTTCTGATCTCTAAATTTATAAACAAATTTGGCAGCGAACACTTGAATTTTCTGAATTCTGGGTTGCAATTTAAAATGGCAGTGAATGCATAAATTTTATGAATTCTGAGCTGTAAATTGAAATGGCAGCGAATACATAAATTTTCTGAATTCTGAGTTGTAATTTAAAATGGTAGCCAACAATTAAATTCTAAATTTCTGCTCGAAAAATAAAATTTCTCTTAACAATAAAGTTAGATCTAATTTACAAAAACGAAATGCCAAATCTAATTGCCAGAACGAATTCTCAGATCTAATTTACAAAAATGAATTGCCAGAACGAATTCTAATTGCAAGATCTAATTTACAAAAATGAATTGCCATATCTAATTTACAAAACGAATTGCCAGAACTAATTTACAAAAACGAATTGCCAGATCTAATTTACAAAACGAAATGCCAGATCTAATTTACAAAACGAATTGCCAGAACTAATTTACAAAAACGAATTGCCAGATCTAATTTACAAAACGAATTGCCAGAACTAATGTACAGGAACAATTTCCAAACAAAGATGCCAGAACGGATTGCCAGAAGGAAAACAAAAATATAAAAGGGCATACAATCACTCCAAATTACACATGGAAGCCAACGGACGAGGTGACAAGGCACCCAGTCATATAGAAATGCCCACATTAATTAAAAATGCCCAGTGTAATACATAAATGCCCACAGTGATATAAAATGCCCACGGTAATATATAAAATGCCCACAGTCATATAAAAACGCCCCCATTTATATAAAAACTCCCACTGTAGAGTATAAATGCCCACAGTGAAATAAAATGCCCACGGTGATATATAAAATGCCCACAGTCATATAAAAACGCCCCCATTTATATAAAAACGCCCACTGTAGAGTATAAACGCCCATAGTGAAATAAAATGCCCACGGTAATATATAAAATGCCCACGGTGATATATAAAATGCCCATAGTCATATAAAAACACCCCCATTTATATAAAAACGCCCACTGTAGAGTATAAATGCCCACAGTGAAATAAAATGCCCACGGTGATATATAAAATGCCCATAGTCGTATAAAAACACCCCCAGTTGTAGAAAAACACCCACTGTAGAGTATAAATGCCCACAGTGAAATAAAATGCCCACGGTGATATATAAAATGCCCATAGTCATATAAAAATGCCCCCATTTATATAAAAACGCCCACTGTAGAGTATAAACGCCCACAGTGAAATAAAATGCCCACGGTAATATATAAAATGCCCACAACAAAGGTAAAAATGCCCACTAGGATATTTACACGCCCACAGAAATGTAAATACACCCACAGAAGTGTAAAAACGCCCACGACAAGGTAAAAACGCAGACAACAAATGCAAGGCACAGCGGGAGATCGCACAGATCCAAGGAAGGTCGGCAATGCCGAGATCATAAAATTCTTTTATCTAAAATGACATGCAACAGCAGAGTAAGAAGTAAAATTTTTATAACTGTCCCACAATTACAATCGCCGAAGAGCAAGGCAAGAAACCAATTAATCCAACAAGAACCCAAGCCGTTTGAAGTTAAGTATTTTTCATCTCACAATGGCAATACAAAATGTTGATAACAATAAGAGAGGGCTAAGGTCCTAATACCTTCTATCATGCAAATGAAAAACATACCGTTCCCTTAACTCCTGCCTCGAATGATGGCCCCACGCTCCGTGACGCTCCTGCTCCGTGCCGCTCCCGCTCGCCGACCGTAGAGACTACATCGGTACCTCCCAGGCAATCGCTAGGGGTACTCTGCTTCCCCGTTAGCCCCCCGAGCTGCAAAGGGGCCACACACAATCCAGATGGTTCGTCTAGCTTCCCAGCTCGCCTCGCAAGGTCGAGCTACCACTCCTATCCAAGATGGAAAATCCCAACTCTCCACAAGTAATCAGTCAAGTCACAATTCTGACAACGTAACGTTACGCTAACAGCCCATCCCCTTTCTTCCTCATCTTCCCTTTCTTTTATAGAGTTTTTTCAACCTCCAACTTTTCCTAAATCACATTTTAATTAAGTTTTAATAAAAATATTCTAAATATTCTCCTTCGCACAAGTGTCGTCCATCCCCCTATTTCCTCAAATAATTATTTTCTTTAAATTATTAAATTACTCATTTCCCTCACCCGCCTAGAGTTGCTCCCAAATTTCCTCCTAGGTGTTTCTAGATCCCTTACATGTTTTAAGTAATTTCCCTAAAAATGAAATTGTTAAATTAGCTTAAATTAGAAGGTTCTTAATTGCAGATTCCTTACTATGTTGACCTCGCTTTTTACCATAAGTTCCCAACTTTCCTTTATTATGTTTCCTTTCCTAATTCTTATTATTCCCTTCTTTCCCCTTCTTAAATAAAGCCAAAATGGCAGTTGCGCATTTTACTCTTTTTCTTTTATTATTAATTTAAAATCTTTTCACACTTTCACAATTTAAATAATTTATTTCTTCTTTACAATTTAAAACCACAGATTTTAATTAAATTATTACTCTCTTCATTTTACTCCAAAAATTTATGAAGACTAAAACGATTACTTAAGTGGGTTTTAGTTTATATCTTTATTTTTATTTTTATAGCGTCTTTTTCTTAAGGCTAAACAAAATTTTACCCTAGAGAAGTTTTAGACTTAGGTTTACATTCTGAATTGGGCGACAATTATTTAGGGAAGTCGTTTTAAGAATTTCTTAAGGTGTTAAATGTCTTAGGGCCATCTAGGTTTGTTCCTTCCTCAACATCAATGCGACATGTCCTTCAGAACACACCACGTGCTCCAAGGGTGCCACTCGCCCCGGTTGTTTCTCTTGCGCGACGTGCCCTTTAGGATGCACCACATGCTCCAAGGGTGCCACTCGCTAACTTGTGTTTCTTTCGTGCGACGTGCCCTTCAGGATGCACCACGTGCTCCAAGGGTGCCACTTTCCGACTTGTGTTTCTTTTGCGCGACGTGCCCTTCAGGATGCACCACATGCTCCAAGGGTGCCACTCGCCGACTTGTGTTTCTTTTGCGCGACGTGCCCTTCAGGATGCACCACGTGCTCCAAGGGTGCCACTCGCCCACTTGACTGATTGGTAGACATCTATAACCCTTGGAGTCAACACCCCGCTAGGTGAACTTATGGGAGACTAAGGGCTCTAAGGAATAAGGCCCCCGTCTTATTGCACACCCCTTAGAATCATCGTGAGCGACTATCGCAGTCTACCCTCATGGCATCGTGGATCCTCTCAAACTAGGTAATCTTTAACCTACAGTTCGATCCACGGCGGGAGTGCTAGTAGGATGTGGCAGGGCTGTTGTCCACACCTCTCCCTCAACCTCTGTGGAAATCGTGTGTGACCCCTTTACTCCATATGTGAGTCTGGTCGGCAAGCTATCGTCAGTCTGCATCATCAACAATCGTGTCAGAACATGTCAACATCATATCATCAAATCAATGAAATATCACAATAAATAAATCAACCCAAATAATACACTCCCTGACTCAATCCAGAGTCCAAGGGGTTCCACCGATGCCTCTGCATCCTCAAGGTCCAAAACCCTACACACTCAATAAAACTGAGTCAATAGCACCTGTCTACGTCAAAGCAGTAAAACATCATGTCATCTATCATAACGCACCATAATCAAGGACAAATGTTTTAACATCATAAAAGTCCAGATCATTTGCGAGCAAGTGCCCTCAAAGAATAAGTTTTCTCAGTGCGCCATAGCGAGATGTTACACCATGTCTACTAAACATTTATTGTATCATCCATGTATCTGCCCTTTCACTATTCCACGAGATGTATCCTCCGTTTCACGAGATGTATCCGTCGTGTCACTATGCCACGAGAGGCTAGGGAGAGGAGTGGATTAGCCTGTATATTGTGTTTACGTGTAGTAACATTTCTAAGGCATGTTGAAAATTTATTTCTGCACAGATTTCCATGACATGACAAGAAGAGAAGTGGCAATACATATAGGTGACCATTTCTTTATGTTTATCTTATTACATATCAAGAGAGGATACCATTGTTGATTTCTAACACAATTATTGTGCAGCAACAAAAGACACAGGAGGTTGATTACGAATTTTCGCTGCAAACACATTGAGGTATATTAATATCTGTTTTCTATGAATTGATATGCGCCTGTTTTCTATGAATTAATATCTGTTTTAATATGAATTGATATCCTCCTTTTTAATATGAATTGATACGTTCCTATTTTCTATGTTCAGATTTATATGCGCCTTTTTTTTATGTTCAGATTTATATGCCTTTAAATAAGTGATTTCTACTACAACTATTCTACATTAGTAAAGGACAAAAGAGGTCGCTGGCACTGCATCAGTAAAGGACAAAAGAGATTGGTGGCAAAGACTGCAAACAAATTGAGGTAAGTTGATATGTATCTCACTTTCTTTTTCACAGTTTTCTGCGTTCACACTTCTGCAATATCAGAGTGTACATCCTTAGTCCGAAGCTGAGTAATCTTTTGACTATACATCGTTCTTCCCTGCTGCCAATTTAGAATCAAAACAATGACAATTGTGTAATCAATGTTAAATGATAAGAATTAAACGATGAAGTTGATATCCACCAGGAGCTGGTTGCATGTAATCGACATGGTTGGTTGCATGTAATCGATAAGGTTCAACATTTGTGCCAGGGGTAAAACCTTTCTGGAATAATATTTAACATTTAAATTTAGCATTCGAAAACAACAGAAAATTCCAGAAAAACAGGAAATGCTAAATATTCCAAAGTTGCATTCGGAATTCAATGTTTAAATAACATGCGAACCTACCTTAAGGAAGCATAGAATTGCGAACATAGTTGTAAACCAAATTTAAATTATTGTACAAATATAGGAAATGACATCTAACATATACAGATGCAGTCTTCCACTATCTTTGTAAAATAGTATTAAATGTGCATTTGAATTCATTACAATTGAATTCCCACACAATTGTACTCCAACCAATTACCAAAGAGCAATGTCATAGCTCCACGACTAGGTCTTGCAAATTTTCACTGTAGTTCCTGTGCACTTAATTGCTCTATAAATTTAGCTCCCGTGTTTTGAACCTCTTACGGGATCGCTCCCATGTTTCGAACCCCTAACCCGTCCTTGTAAATTCGAGGCCTTTAGAATACTCATTTCTCAACAAGGGTTTAATTTAAGGCTTTGAATTTAATTCCATTGTTGATCAACATGAGCAAGCGAAAAGAACGCAGATCAGTAGAGTTGTACAAGCGGAATGCCAAGTTGTCTAGGCAATGGGTGCTTAATGAATTTAAAAACCATTTACATTTTTTCCGTTACATATTTAAATATGCTTACTCAAAAGCTTTCATATGCTTAATGTTGGATTATAGCCCACTATTTTCTGTTTTGGATTAAGAATCTGATATTCTAGCCCTCTTTCACATTAAGGTAAACTAGAAATGGGTGACGCGGAGTTTACATGATAGAGATGTTAATATATAATTCAATTTGGTTTCTTTGACACGTTAAATAAGTTTACATGATATCTTGTCAATTTAGTATTTATTGGTGTTAATAATTATCCTAATTACTAATTCACAATATATTTATTCAAGGATTGTTTATCTTTGGCTGAAAAACATAAATTACAAATAAATTTTATACAATTCTGGGTTTTATCTTGAAATAGTTTGTAATCCTCACACTCTCTATTTCTATTCAAGAAACTCATAACTATATTCTTGGAACTGTAGTGGGTGTGTCTAGACAAGTGGGCTCATACGCCAAATCTGGCGTGCTGGGTAAGGAATAAAAATCATATGACCTAAAAAATATTAAAGGTTGGTCTAACCAGGCCTCGGCCAAGTGAGATATTCATAGAAACAAATATTAACAAACCAAAAAAAATCAATACAAAATCCAATAACAACAGCAGAAAATTCCAGGAAAAAAGGAAACGCTAGATATTCCAAGGTTGCATTCGGAATTCAATGTTTAAATAACATGCGAACCTACCTTAAGGAAGCATAGAATTGCGAACAAAGTTGTAAGAAAGATAGTTCTTCTTAATATTAAACGAAATTTAAATTATTGTGCAAATATAGGAAATGACATCTAACATATACACATGCAGTCTTCCACTATCTTTGTAAAAAACCCTAATTTCTATAAAATATTTTACAGGCCATAAACGAATGTTAATATTGGTGCAAGGCTTTTATGTAAATATAGGAAATGACATCTAACCGTCTTCCACTATCTTTGTAAAATAGTTTTAAATGTGCATTTGAATTCATTATAATTGAATTCCCATACTCCAACCAATTACCAAAGAGCAATGTCAATTTACAGTTCCAGATTATATAAGGTTCATATTGAATCACAATCATAGCTCCACGACCGGGTCTTGCAAATTTTCACAATAGTTCCTGTGCACTTAATTGCTCTATAAATTTTTATCTAATCCCGAACATAGTTGGAACTTAGAATCATCTTGTGGTTCTTCTGTGGGGTAAATTGGAAAATTGAAAATGTAGTATATATACCCACTGAGAATGATCCTTAATTGATGATACTAATTCTATGAATTTCTCAAGCCTCGACTAAATTCCCAAGAAATCAAAAACCCTAATTTCTATAAAATATTTTACAGGCTATAAACTAATGTTAATATTGGTGCAAGGCTTTTATGTAAATATAGTGAAAGGAAATGTTTAGAAGTATGTAAACAAAAGTAGAAAGTTATAATATTTAACAATACACTGATTAAAAATTTAACTTGCAAATAAAATTCACAATTTGGTGCAAAGTTTTCTATCCAACTTGAGTAGAACGAAATTGTTCAAATTGTCATGTGAACAATTAAAATTACAATATTAATGGTTTTTTACTATTAATGGATAAGAGCATTTGCAATCGGTTTATTCTTATATGTAATGTAATTTTGTTGTTTATTCTTTCATTGTTTTCATGAGATAGTTATATTAGTATTTAGACATTATTATTAATATTAATATTATGTTTACACATTTAAGTTAGAGTTAAAGACAAATCTTAATATTAAAATATTGAAAGAAAAATTATTACTCTTGTTATAAATTTCAATTATTATTAATAGTTATTAGGGATACTATTATATTGGATTATATTGAGATTAGGGTTAGGGTTATTCCTACTAATTTTAAGGTTATTATTTTATTAAAGTTAAAATTATTTATATAAAAAATTATTTTTTAATAATAAAATAATAATTTAAATAATAATATTTTAACAATACAGTGATTAAAAATTTAGATATTGTAGTAATAATAATTTAATTAAAAATTTAACATTTTTTAATCACTGTAAATAGTTTATTAATATTATGTATTATTGTCCCCGGATGGGGTGACACGCGACATAGTGGAGATGACACCTGGGCGCGCACTCAGCCCTGGTTTAATGGCTGATGGCCGCCACCCACACATTCGCATTAACAATGGTGGACGACCATAGCAGTGAATATGTGATGGAGGTACGCCTCCCTCGCGCGACCATTAATCCCCCCTGCGCACACGGTTTCATTGCGAATATGGATGGACGGAGGCTTTGGCAATTCGGTTATGGTTTTTCTTTTAAGCCCGAGCAGCGAAGAAAGGCTCCTGGTGCGGCTATGCCATGGTTATTTCCTGCCTTCTTCCTGCACTCTGAGAAGATTCTCCAGGGCTGGTGGCTTTTATGTGTGTCTAGAAAGGCTCCCACCTTCTTTCTTTTGAGCCCGAGCAGCGAAGAAAGGCTCCTGGTGCAGCCGCTCTCGACTTGGTTTCTTTCCAATTCAACTCTGCATTTGATTGGCATTGGCTTGGGTTCAATGGTCAGGCATCGTGGAAAGCCTCGACGGGGTTCAACTTGGGCAACACACAAAGAGCAGAGGCGGCGGGAGGAGGAACTTGAGCGTGCTCTAGCCTTGGCGTCGTCCATTCTCAGGAAGAAGGCCCGGGTTGAGAGGAGGGTGTTGCTCAACACCATCGCCGAGCAGGGCGCTGACTGCAGCAGGGCAGGGAAGGAGACCGAGACCACGGTGTTGTTTCCATCCTGTGTTGTGGAGGAGGACCTGTCGATTGGGGACTTGTCACGTGACGAGATTCAAAGCGCCATGGAGACGCTCAGCAGACAGGGCACCAAGCATATCTCGACTACGAACGATGACCTTCCTGGCTACGTAATTGAGGAAATCCCATGGCAGGGTGACCTGAATGCTACAGGTGCCGAGAAGATGGTGAACGCAGAGATGGTTGAGGCGCAGAGAAAGCTTGCGGTCGGCATTGGCGAAGCTATGGAACTGAAGACTGCTCCTCCTAGTGGCTTGGGTGGCGGAACGCATGGTCCTCTCCTCAGTGAAGAACACCTAGCCTTGGGGTTTGAGCTCCGTAGCCACATGGCGGACTTGGAACACAGGGCCCTCCTCCTGGGCCAGCGTATGGATCTGCTACTCGATGCGTTCTCCGGGGCTTCAGCTCAGCGAAAGTGCCCCCTGTGCATGCAAACTTTTGCAATTCCGGCGAGGACCTGGCAAGCTGGAGGGCACGGCACGTCACCGGGTGCATAGGTTTTTATGTTTTCTAGGTTTTTAGTTTTATTGTGTAACTGCTTTAAGTTTATATGGACCCTTGGCAACTGTCCTGGTTTCCTCAGGGCAGGACATATGTCTCTTTTATTATGGTTGTATTACTGTATAACTGCTAGTTACCTCCCACTTATGCTGGTTTCCGGTTACCGACAACATTTTTGGTGACTGTAACCATGACTCTATTTATTTTGTCAAAGTTTTGAGATATTATAATATAGCAGGAACTACCCCTTTTTTTATTTAAAAAAAAAATATTATGTATTATTGTATTTTTTTTTAACTTTAATACTTTATTAATGTATTATGTTTTATTAAACTATATATATATATATATATAGCAATCTATTTATTTAAATATATTAATTTATACATTATTAATACATTAAGGTATTAATTAATTAAGATATTAATGTTTTTTTACATTTTTAATATATAATAAGTAATTAATTAATTTTTAATCATTAAATAATCATTTATTATTATTTAATAATTATAAGAAAAATTACATAATAATTTATTTTTATTTAATTCTTATTAATTAAATAATATGTGTATTTTGAATCCTAGATAATCAATTTAAAAACACTATATTGGTGATTGGTCCTTTTCATTATGTTAAATATTGGTTCTTTATGGTGGACACATTAGTGATAGAGACTCCCTCGAAGTGGTTGATGTTTGTTAATTTTATGCTTCTATTATATCTTCATAGTTTATGTTTTTTTTATATGTAATCATTTTGGTATTCACATTATGTATTGATTGGATGTATTTTAAAAATTATATGGGTTTTAAATATGCTTGATACATATAAATCCTTACATTTAATGCTTATATTAATTTACTTCGTTTTTTCTTCATTTGTTTCATTTATTTTGCAATATTTATGTTTGTATTCATTGTGTTACTCATTAAAGGTTTAATACTTAACATTTCATTAAATAATACTTCTATTCACTCTGCTCCTATTTTGTCATTTTTAGGCAAGTTCAACATACCATTATGGATCCAATAGTGTGGACTTGTTTGCCATTCCAGATTTTGGAGCTGATCTTTTTTTGGCTCCCTTTTTCAGTATTAACAAGATTTAGAACAGTTTATAAACAATGGAATGTTGTTCTGCAAACCCCTTCATTCCTTGCTCAATGCCATCAAGTTTCCAACAATGGATTTGGTTTTCTTATTCCATTGGTCCATGGTGATGAAAGTTACTTCCTAGGAGCATACCTTAATCAAACTGGTTGCATATGTCATTTTCATGTGCCATTTATAGATTCCACATACACAATTGAATGCACCGTTCGATGCATGATATTGTTATCTTTACCAATCGGATGCTCCCTTCCAAAAAATTATTTTGTGATGAATCCATTTACCAAGTCATTCAAAAATTTAGGTTCTATATGGGTTGGAGATGGGGGTTTCTTTACACTCTTGGAGAATATCAGTGCTAGAAAATATGAATGGGTTGTTTTGAAACATATTTGCAGAAAAAACCAATCAAAGTATTTCATTTGCAGTAGCCTTGAAAATGTTTGGCGGAGGACAACAATTCCTTATGGTGGGACTACACCTCCAAAAGAAGCAGTGGTATATAAAAGTAAAATCTATTGGTTGTATTTGGACACAGATTATGATGACTACCCTCGGTATGGGTACACTATATATTGGTTGGATATTTCAAAGAATCAGTGGGATTTTTATTTTGTTCCAATCACAAACATACGTTGTATGTCTTTGTCATTATATAATAACCAACTTATATGCATCATCAATGATGGTTCCACCTTTGTTTGGTCTATTGAAGAAGTGGATAATTTTCAATTCGGTTAGCCATGTATTGAACAAAGTTTGGACTATTTCGAGGATGATTGGGGATTCAAATGGAATTTGATGAAACACCTTTCAACAGATATAAATAAAAAATGCCCTGGGTATCTTCCATTTCAAACAGTTGGTGGGATAGTATTGATGTGCAATAACAGTAAACTTCCAGTCATGTTCTATGACTTGATGACTGGCTTATGTTTCCCAACAAATATCACTAATGTTTCCATTTTACATAACTATGGCTTGACATTTCCATTTCAAGGCCACTTAATGATCTCATTGAAAAGGGGAATGTTTTTCCACTTCTTCCAGATATGGATTATGTTGATGGCATTCCACCATTGGAAATAGATGTGATGGCTTAGGCTACTTGGCCTTTTAATAAGTAATATACAATATTATCAAACATGTTTTACTTGTTTTAGAACTGTTCTTATTCCATTATAAAATTTCAATTATGAACTGGTTTAATTTTTAAGTGCCCATCTTATGGTTATATGGTTATCGCAATTTCACTTTTGAATTTTATTCCATTATGAATTAGTTTATTTTTAAAGTGCATTTGTTATGGTTATATGGTTATTGCAATTTTACTTTTAACTTTTATTCCATTTCTTATTTATTATCATGTTCATGTCACTTTATATATATTCAAATGTATCTAAATATGTTATTTATTTGTTGTTGTATTAATTCCATAATTTACTCTTCTTTATATGAATGGAATTTATATTTCTCTGATAATGTTATAACTGTGTTATTATTTCTATGTAGTTGTAGAAATGTCCACTGAAGGAAGAAGTAACCGTTCTACCAAATGCAATAGATCACCAACATCACGTGAGAGGGCTAACGAACATCAATGTTTATGGTATCAACGAAACAAAGATGCAATAAATGAATGTAGAAGACTTTTATATCATAGAAGGACCAAGGAAAGTACTATTGAAATTGATTTTCCCATTAGCCGTAAGTATCGCAGTTTGGCTGATATCATGCAAAGAACATTTCCCATGAATGTTTCATTCTCGAAATATTTTCATAATCCTAATAATTCTACTATTCCACATTATTCTAACAACATTCATTTTATTGGGGAAACTTCTCGTATTTTGAAAGATCATCATGTGCATAGGATACCTACAAATGACAACCTCCATACTTCAACCAATGGAAGTGCAAGTTTAGAGCATGTAGAAATAACACAAAACATGGAGGCTAGACTTGCTGATGTCATTCAGGATCAAGTGCCATGTACTGAAGTACCTGTTCATCATGTACTTTTCCGTTTGCTGGAAAATTTGCGAACTCCTCCTGCTAACATTGCTTCTTTCTTTCACAACCCTCATTCCATAGAAAATGTCGCACCACCAACAAAATCAATCATCCCACATACTATTTCACTTGGAACAACAAAGGTATTTCAACCCTCATTCATGATGACTATACTCGAAATTCTTTCCTATTATTGATGACTTTAACCATGTTTTTTTCTTCAATCAAGACATTGTTCATTCGATGCGAGGTACAGAAATGAACTCTGTACATCTTCCAGCAGCTCATGTTACAAGTCAAAGAGAACCATCTCATAACCTCCCTTCAAATATTCCTAGACTATCTAATTGGCAAGCAAGTGATGATGTTGTATGTATTTGATTTATTATTCACTTTTACATTTTGACTCCTCATTTTTCACACTTAGCTCGACATTAAAGTTTTTAGTATTTTATGAGCAGGACACCATTCAATGCAATTAGGATAGAGAAATGCAATCCATGAATTTAAGGGAAATAATTGTTGAAAGTAACATGCACAATCCACGTGCTGCAAATTTGGGTGGGCCCTCTAACATTGTTGAAGATGAAGTAGATTTTAGAGGTCATTTTACTCTTCCCATTGGTGGTCAGCATGATCCTATTCCTAGAGGACATATACAGTTTCATCCCAACATGATTGCGGTACATAAAAAATTTCGAGCGAAGATAGATAATCTCTCCATTGCTCAAATGTGCCATGTTTGCCAAGAATCATATCTTGGAATCCAAGTTGTGAGGGGGTTTGAAGGACCTATTTGTAAAAGATGCAAGAATGAGAGAGGTTCTCATCGTTTTTCTTGATGGAATCACATGGATCCTGGTGAGCAACCTCATGTTCTAAGTGTACTTACCCAAGTTGAAGAGATGCTCATAGCACGTGTAAATCCTATATTGCAAGTGACTCATGCTCGTGGTGAACAATATAAATATAGTGGCCACACAATCAACTTTCCACAAGATATTTCTGTGATTACTAGAAATATTCAACGACATGCTGAAGACCTCGACTTCCTAATTGTTAGAAGACGTGGTGCCCAATCTAAATATTATGAATGTTATGTGAAGCGATCACGGGTGATGAATGCATTGTATTACAAAATTCAAATGGATAAATTTTATCATGATGTTCAAATTGACATGGACTCAGTTGCTGCTCTCCCTAAAAACCCCACAGATGTGTCAACTCGGTTTAAATTTGTTGATTGTGATATTGAAGAAACAAATAACAATGTTGTTGATGTTCAAGGGTTTCATGCTGACCGTTTGCACTCCCATCGTTCATCTTTTGTTGCTAGCCTACCCAATGAATGTACAGAAGTGGAAGAAATAAGAACATGTATTGAAAATGTGTAGTCTTCACCTATTCAAATGGTCGACTGGCCAACTATTGGTTCATCTCCAATTAATGAATATAATACTCAAGGGTTATTAGACATGGAATTCCCCACATTATTCCCCACTGGTGAGGCTGATTGGTTGCATCCACGTATTTGTGGCATTTATCTTCATGAATATGGATTATATTTTCTCAGATATTTTGATAAGATATTTGGAAGCCATCCTCGCTTTTGATACTTCTTATTGAACATGATAATGCGACATTGAAGCCAAGAAACTGCTGCAGTTTTTGTTAAGAAAAATATACATGATAACTCCCCAACAACAATTGAAGCCTTGAGTCAACAACTTTCAGATTTACCTGATAATAAGTTGGTTGAGCATCTTATGCATTTTGGTTCTTCACTCAGAGGTACAAGGGCCTATTGGACAAAATTTCGTACTGAACTTACTGACATGATTACTCAGTTGGGTTGTCCAACTTTGTTGTTTACATTGAGCGCAACTGACACAAAATGGCCAGACTTGCATAATGTCATGCTGAGAAATGACAATTATCGTGGTTTTAATCAACATTGTATAAAAATTGAGAATGTTATCAGGTACTCCCATATCGTTGCCATGTTTATGCATCATAGATTCAATATCTTTCGAGAAGAAGTAATTGAAAAATATCTTGGAGCTAAAGACTTTTGGTACAGGTTTGTATTTTCTTATTTATGTTAAATAATTTATTTCTTCCTTTTTATTGTTCTTTTCGGCTATATGTATTTACTATATCTTATTTTTTTTTAGATAAGAGTGGCAACATAGAGGATCGACTCACATCCATGGATTCTTATGGTTGCAAGGTGCTCCTAACATGGAAAGATTAGATTGGTCTAATCCTTCAGATGTGCATGGTGCAAAGACATATTTTGATAGATATGTAACAGCATGGAATCCACGTGACATTCATCGCCGAAACATTATGGTTCCTCGAAGCATCAATGATGATCCATGCCTATTGAATACAGATCAGATATTTTCTTCCAATCCTCATGATGATTATGAACATTTGTTGAGTCGTGTTCAAAGACATACAAAGTGCAGTGTAGATTCTTGCTTGCACAAGAAAGGATCTATTCTCAATTGCCGCTACAATGCTCCATGGGATGTTTGAGATGAATCACTATTGTTCATAGATGAGAAAGGAAGAAAGAAATATGAGCCAGCACGAAACGATGATAGGCTAAATATCCATAATCTAGATCTTGTTTCAATGTGGCGTGCAAATGTTGATTGTAAACCAGTGGTTTCTCGTCATGATGTCTTGAAATATATTGCTAAGTATGCTTCCAAAGTGGAAATGAGGTCTGAAAGTTATCAGGATATGATAACAATAATTTCAAATTATGGTGACTCAGAAGATTCTGTTTTTTCTGCATATAGAATATTCCTTGTTGAAACACTTGTTGATTGTGACAATGGAGCCCAAGAAACATGCCATATGTTACTAAAGCTACCTCTTGTAATTTGCAGTCGAAAATTCGTTTCCTTAAACGTTGGGAGAAAGGTTTTTTAAAAAATTCCAAACAACCCCCATCAATTTTCATCTCCCAATACTTTTGTTGAAACATATCAATAGAGACCTACTTTTATTGAACATTTGTGTTTGATAGAAACAACAAGATCTTGGACATTTGATTCCAAACATAAGAAAGAGCAATGGAAACCTAGATCTGTCCATGCCATTGTTAGAGTTTGGCCACGATTTTATTCTATTCCTAATCAGGCTTCAAAAGACTTCCAGACTTTTTTTTGGAGTGAATTGCTTTTGTACAAACCATTTAGGAACATTCCCTTAGATATTGGCCTCTCAAATGATACAGTTATTGAAAATTGGAGAAATTTGCGACATTGAGCATGGAATGTTGATCGAGCCCCTCTCTCTTCAGAAAATGCCGAAGATGATGATGATTCCCAACAACAACCAACTCATGTGGAAGAAGATTTTGAAGAATGGCAACTTTTGTCTCGCTTGGTTCCTCCTAATAATGTCAATGTTTATGACCTTCACACTCTTGGTCGAAGGGACTTTGATATATGTTTTGAATGGGAGAAAACAATAGTTTCAAATGATGTTGGAGAAGAGGTTATTTCTTTTATAAGAAATGCCCAGTCAAGGGGTCATATTATTCAAAATGTTCATCCCACAAATGCATCTCCATATTCCTTGGCAGAGAAACAATGAGTTGTTTTTGATATAATTTTACAACATTACATTCAATATCCAAGTCCTAAACCTCTTCTAATGATTATCCAGGGAACTGCAGGCACTGGAAAGTCTTTCCTTATTCATTCTATTTCTCATGCTCTTTCTACTTCATCAGTTGATGGAAACAGTCCTTTGCTTTTGCTTGCTCCAACAGGAATAGATGCTTTTAATATACGTGCAAGAACAATACACTCAGCACTAAAAATTCCTATTAAGGATATGCGACCACTACAGGGGCAGTCTCTAGCAATATTTCAAGAGGAGATGAGGCATATTAGATATATCTTGATAGATGAAATGAGTTTTTTAGGACCAAGGCTATTCATACAGATTGATTCTAGATTACGAGAAGCATTTTCGGAAAATAAATCTTCTCCTTTTGGTGGTAGATCTATTATTCTTGTGGGTGACCTTGGTCAACTACATACTGTCAAAGATAAGCCTTTGTATGTAGGTAATACAACAGGGAAATTTTTATGGAAAAAATTCAACATTGTTGTCACATTAGATACAATATTCTGGCAGCAAGGAAATGATCCAAAACAATATTCTTTTCGTAATCTATTAATGAACATAAGAAATGCAGAACCCTTTTTTGATGATTGGGAGCTTCTTATGTCACGGGCTGGTATGGATTTGCCTCTTGAGGAAAGGAGTTTATTTAATTCATCACTTCACTTGTTCCCAACAAATAATTTAGTCGACTTACACAATAGGAAGATGTTGAAATCACTAAATTCTCCAATTGCACGATGTGTTGCTGAACATACATGACGAATAGAAATTGTTGGTGGGGATGGTGATCAACTGGAACGTGAAGTTCTCTTATTCCCTGGACAACGTGTCATGTTGACATGTAACTTGTGGGTTGCAGCTGGCTTAGTGAATGGTGCTCTTGGTTATATTAAAAACATATTCTATATGTCGGGCTTAAAGCCTCCTCAACTTCCAATGTACACAACTATTCTTTTTGATAAGTACATTGGTGTTCCTTTTGACCCAATAAATACAAAGATTGTACCAATCACACCCGTTATAAGAGGAAATCGTAAATAAATTCCTCTAAAGATGGCATGGGCCCTTACTATTCATAAATCACAGGGGTTGACTTTAGAACATGAAACAATTGATATTGGAAAGAAAGAGCAACAAGGGTTGACCTTCACATCCATATCAAGAGTCAAATCAATAGATGGTTTACACATATCACCACCTTTCTCTTTTGAGCATTATGCAAAGATGAAAAATAGTGCATATGTTACAATTAGGAAAAAAGAAGAGGAACGACTAAAGTCTATATCATTGTAACATCCACTTTAAATATTTTCACTCTCGATAGAATGACTATGTTAAATTCATTTTTTTTTTCAATCTATGTGTATTTGTATTTGGGATCATCTTTTTGGGAAATAAATTGTTCCTTCTATTTTTCATTTTGGACGGATTTTTTTTCAATGTTTTTTTCATTCTCCATATCCTCATTGCGAACAGAGAATATTTTTCTCCCATACAAAATATTATAACTTTCTACTTTTGTTTGCATACTTCTAAACATTTCCTTTCACTAAATTCTTGTTTCTTAGTCATTTAGTTTTTCTTGGAACATTTTTATAAAGGTCTCAATAAAAATTTGTTGTAATCATATTATTTTTGAATGAATGTGAAGTTATGCTTTTATTTTTTCTCAGCATTACTAAATATTTTTCCTTGCTTATTGTTTTTTTGAACATACAGTTTTGGATAACGAAAATGCATCTAAGTTTATTTCATCATTAGAGGATATCACGTCTCAAAAAAAATTTCTTATTGGTATTCACCTTTATGTTATGTTCACCTTTTAAGAGAGTTTTAAAATGGTTGGATTTTGGATACTATATTTTATGTACTTAAAACCTTCACATTTTATATTATAATTTTATTTTGCTTAAATGATATCGACAACCAATTTTATCAAATTGTTCATAAGTCTACCTATTGAATATTATTACTTTCCATATGTTGAAATATCACAATTTTATTCAAATGTTTACACTAAACATAACCTTATTACCCTTCAAATGTTCATATGTGTCATTGAAAACAACTTAATCAATTTATTATTGTTTCATTGTCATAGTATAATTTATATCAATTTTCTTTTTATTTCACACATGTGAACAATACATTATTAATGGATTATATCTTAAAATGGATTAATGGATTATATCTTGAAATGGATTATATCTTAAAATGTATTATTATTATATCTTAAAATGGATTATATCTTAAAATATTGATGTCAACCTTATAAACATTATTAATTTATTTTTACTAATGTATTATTGTATTAATATTTTAATTTCGTTTTTACGAATGTTTTATTAATTTATTTATACTTTCTTAATGTAAGGATGTTTCATTAATATATTGATTGATTATGTTATAAAATGTATAAATGTATTTTTACATTCACCCTTATATCTTAAACTGTATAAATTATTTTTTACTAATTAATCAATATTCATACATTACATTGTATATTAATGTTTTAATACTTTTATTTATAACACACATTACTATTTTTCATCATTTAATACTTTTATACATTAATGTATTTATTAAATTTTATTTATTAATTTATATAATCCTTAATGAAAACCATAGATTTATAAAATCCTCAATGAAAAACTTAAATTTATACAACCCTCCATGTAATGTTGCAATCTCATTGAAAAAAACTCAATCAATTTATTACTGTTTAATTGTCATAGTATAATTTTTATCAAATTTCTTTTTATTTCACACATGTGAACAATACATTATTTTCATTCATGTTATTTATCTTTTTACATTATAATTGTCTCAAAATGGAAAAATATAAAAGTTTTCCTCTAAATTAATGAATGTTAAACATAATCTCATCGATTTATAATATTTTATTTTATGTGAACATCTTGGAGGTCTAAAATTTCCAAACGTTGCACTAACATCTTGTGACTAACATTTCCAAATGTTGCACTCTCACGAACATTTCCCAATGTCACAATTTGATTAATTAATTTATATTTTATTAATGTATGGATGCTTGTTTAGTATATTGAGGATTATGTTATAAAATGTTTAAATGTATTTTGACATTCACGGTTATATCTTAAAATGCATAAAAAAATTTTTACTAATTAATTAATATTCATACATTACATTGTAGATTAATGTTTTAATACTTTTATTTATAACAAACATTATTGTTTTCCATCGATTAATACTTTAATACAATTAAATATAATATTTAATTGTATTAATGCATTATTGCATTATGTAAAAAGTAAAACATGATTCCATACATCTCATTGTGACTTCCATACAAAAAATTCTTGACGCCACATTCTAATGACCATTTTCCCAATGTTGCAAAAGCAAAATATGATTCTACACTGTGTCAAGTGTTTCCAAACATTGGATTATGATGAACATTTCCCTACGTCGCATTTTGACGAACATTTCCCAACGTCGCATTTTGACGAACATTTCCCAACATCACATTCTGACGAATGTTTCCCATCATCACAATGTGGCGAAGATTTCTCTTTTGTTATCAAAGTCCTTAGGAAAAATACAAATGATCGTCTAAAAAGTAAAACATGATTCCATACATCTCATTGTGACTAACATTTCCATTGAATTATGATGAACATTTCCATTGCATTGTGACTAACATAGCATTATGATGAGCATTTCCCTACGTCGCATTCTGACGAACATTTACCAACGTCACAATATGACGACCATTTCCCAAGGTTGCATTGTGACAAACGTTTACCATCGTCACAATGTGACAACCATTTCCCTTTTTTTATCAATGTCCTTAGGAAAAATATAAATCATTGTCTAAAAAGTAAAACATGATTCCATACATCTCATTGTGACTAACATTTCCAAACGTTGCACTCTGACAAACATTTCCCAATGTCACGATCTGATGAACATTTTCAAACGTTGTAATGTGACAAAAAAATTCTTGACGCCACATTCTAACACTCATTTTTGCACTTGTGATGAACAACTCTCAATATAATTTTCCATTGTCATAAACATTTACGGTTGTCACAATGCAACAAACTATATATATCATACATCAGGCATAGTCATTGTCATGGTAATCATCAATTGGAGTTAACTATCATGATGATGAAGCATAGGCTATCACTTTGAACCATCGTCATCATCATAATGATGGTAATGATCATGGTCAATGTTTTCTATTTATGTGATAATGTATTATTAATGTACTTGTACTTTATTACTTCAATATATTAATGTACTATTATAAAATAAATATTTTTTTAATGTTTTAATGATTTATTAATGTATTAATTAACAATACTTTATTAATACTTTATGTATGTTTAATTATTTTATTTATATATTATTTCATAATGTATAAGTATTTTATTTATACATTAATTTATTAATTAAGAATATATAAATATATTAACTATAATATATTTAAACATAATAATAATGACTTAATATACTATTATAAATTATTACTTAATGTATTTGTTAATGCTTTATTAATACATTAATTAATAATCTATAAATATGTTATTTATAAAATATTTTAACACTATAATTATGAGTTAATACATTATTATAATATATTAATTTGAGTGATATGTTATTAAAATATTGATGTATCGTTATTTTATTAATGTATCATTACCTTATTAATTAATGTATTATTTTATTATTGTATAAATATTTTATTAATGTATTAGTACTTTAATATAATAGTTTAAATATAATAATTTAATGTATTTTTTATTATTTTAATGTATTAATGTTTTATTTATGTATTATCTTATCAATGTATTACTTTATTATTCTATAATAATGTATTAATAATACTAATATATTATTATTTTATAATAATGTATTAATAATACTAATATATTATTATTTTATAATAATGTATTATTTTGACATTAATACATTATTAATATTTTATTAATAAATTAATAAGGTAAGATATTAATAATACATTATTAAAGTATGAATTAATATATTATAATTTATTAGATAATGTATTTGTTAGTGTTTTATTAATACATTTATAATAATAAGTCAATACATTATTATAATGTATTATTAATATTTTAATATTTTAATAATATATAAATACTTTTTTAATGTATTAATTCAGTAATATTAATATTTATGTTTTTATTTATAAAATATTTAATATTAATGTTTTATTTCATAATGTATAAATATTTTATTAATACATTATTTTATTAATTAAGAATATATAAATACATTAATT
The DNA here is from genome assembly GCA_009831015.1 of Picea engelmannii. Taxonomy (NCBI): domain Eukaryota; kingdom Viridiplantae; phylum Streptophyta; class Pinopsida; order Pinales; family Pinaceae; genus Picea; species Picea engelmannii. The sequence goes on from ML778360.1 coordinate 226,859, forward strand.
ATAATATATTTAAACACAATAATAATGATTTAATATAGTATTATAATTTATTATTTTTAGTGATTTATTAATACATTAATTAATAATCTATAATATATTATTTATAAAATATTTTAACACTATAATAATGAATTAATACATTATTATAATATATTAATTTAAGTGATATATTATAAAAACATTAATATATTAAATACATTTTATAATATATTGAATGCATTAATGTATGTATTAATATATTTAACACATTAATGCATTAAATATATTAATGTATTAAATACTTTAATGTATTTAATACATTGATGTAGTATTAATGCATTAATGTATTTAATATATTAATGTGTTTAATACATTAATCTTTTTAATGTATTTAATGCATTAATGTATTAATGCACTAATGTATTAATACATTAATACATTTAATTTATTAATGCATTTAATGTATTCATGTAATAATGTATTAATGCATTAATGTATTTAATAGATTATTATATTTATTACATTAATGTATTTAATTTATTTATTTAATGTATTTAATGTATTAATGCATTAAATACATTAATGTATTTAATACATTAGTGTATTAATGTATTAATGTTATTTGAGGTATGTTGGTCGTCAACTAGCAACAACCACATTTATGTAAAAAGTGGTTGATATACTTTTTTAACACACACGACAACACATTTTCAAAAGATTCTATTTACAAATTGTTCACTCATATGACACACAAATCTTCAATTACGAGTTACATAAATTTTGAAGTTAAAAATTTCAAGTACAAAGAGTAAGCATAAAATCCAACTTAATTTTCAGATGTAAAGTGTATCACTCTTGATAGAAAATCAACAAATGTAATAATACAACAACAAAGTTTATTTTTTTTATATTCATAGGATGGTTATGAATGTTTCTTTCAACTAATAATACGATCATTTCTTATTCAATTTCCGACTATCACTTTAGAAATTATTATTATAGTTAATCAATTTAAGTACATAAGCCGTGAGTAACTCAAGTAAATCAATATTATAATTATTAATCAACTTAATGCATTGCTGGCGCAGTCCCAAAGTCACTTATAAGATCATTTCTTATTCAATTTCTGAATATCACTTTAGAAATTATTATTATAGTTAATCAATTTAAGTACATAAGCCGTGAGTAACTCAAGTAAATCAACATTATAATTATTAATAAACTTAATGCATTGCTCGCGCAGTCCCAAAGTCACTTATAGAAATTCTTGAATATTCTATTTATAACTTCACGAAATTATCTATATACTCAAAAGTATAAAAATTCTTACAATAAAATCCATGGAAAATCAAACAATTCAATCTTCTATATGACAATGCC
>ML778360.1:233890-289831 GCA_009831015.1 Picea engelmannii
TCCACTTAAAAACAAAAAGTCACGTATGTGCCTTTGCTACCTCCACGATTTCTCATGCATGTATCTTTAAATCATAACATGCATTTAATAATAAAAAAAACGTATCCATGCAATCCACTTAATATCCACTTAATAAAAAAAAAACTCACGCGATTTATTTTTTTTAAACTCTTACGCTCTTCCACTTAATTCTTCTCCACGCATGCATCCACGCATATAACCTTACGCTCTTCAAATAAAATTTCAATATAACCTTACGCTCTTCAATGTTTTCCACACGTAGGCAAAGGAATGTCCACACCTCACGCTATGGAAGACTGCGGGAATCGTAAGATAGTTCGCACCTTTCGAGAGCTCCGCCTGCGGGAATCGTAAGACAGTTCGCACCTGAATGCACAGCAGCTTCGAACAAAAGTGCGAGTAATATGCCGTCGCACCCTCTGAGAGGAGAGACCTGCGAACCTCTTCAATTCTCGCACCTTACTCCGCGTGGCTCTGATACCAAGATAAAATATGCGAGGCAAACAAACACGGTGAGGCTACGCTCACTTCTTGATATTAAATGAAGATGGATTACATCCTTATATAGGAAAAGACTCTCCCGAGTCGGCTACATGCAAACCATAAGACAACTAGACAACTGACTATGAACTGAGAACTAACTCTTCTAACTGGCGCTTACAACTGGCGCTTATTACTGGAGTGAATAACTAGATAACATCTCCATTACTTCCAAGTCTAACTTTAAGTTTTTAAGAAACATAGAATTATAATTTTATAGAATTTCGTCAACAATCACGATCATTATAAAATTTAGTGTGATTAAACAACGACTAATGAAATCATTATTCACACACTTAGTCCATGGAAATAGTTATAATAACACTCATCATAATTTAGTACAGAAATTTATATTTAAATAACCAATATTAAATTTATATTTAACTAGTAATTGAGAATGTTCTTCAATTTGAAGGCTTGCGCTACGTTCTTCTTGCTTCTACCTGCTAATCCAAAGACTTCACCGGTACCACCCAACCAATGTTAGAAGTACTCTTCTTCCCCCTTAGCCTCCCGAACCGCAAATTGGTTTGACACAGAGTTTCACATTCGAAAACTATAGCGTGCCCTCACAAAGAAAGACTTCCACCTCTTGCACAAGTTTGCAACCCAACTCACACAAGTAAGCTTAGTCAATATAACTTTAACAACATTTCATTTATCCAGCAATAGGGTACTTCTCATTCTTCCTTTCCTTTTTTTTTTGTAAATTTTTTTGGTTTGACATTTGTTTCTCATGCAATATTAGTTAATTTCTAATAATTAAATTAAATATTATTCAACCCCAACATGTGTCACACTTTCCCCAAGTTTCACATGTTAAATCCTTTTTAATTTAAAGAATTAAGCATTTTTCCCCACACTCCTCAATTAGTTCCTATATTTTCTCCTAGTTGTCCCTTAGTTCTCCAATTTCTCTTTTACTGTGTCCCATAACTAATTTACAGTTGGAGTTTAATTAGGACTATTCTCTTAGTTAGGATTTAGAGGTTAATTATCTTAAAATACATCTCTATGTTGACAACTCATTCTCTCATGAACATATTTTCTTTTAATTAAAAATTCATTTTTATTTATTTTATTCACACATTGTTCACATGTCTAGATTTTTATTTCTATTCTCCTTTTACTAAAGTTTATTTAGTGTAACGCCCTTAACCCATTTTATAAAAATGTTTAGTCAAAACATCTAGACTTAAACTTTTGGTTATGTTTTTTGGTTTATAACTAATCAATAATTCATATTATTTTCTTTAACAAAGTCTAAGTATTTATTTTATTTTCTAAGGTCTTCTAGATTTTTATTGACTCATAATTTATTCATGCGACGTGCCCTTCAATACACACCTTGGTGCTCCAAGGGTGCCACTCCTCATTCACTACTTTGGAAGTTGTCTCACACTTGGAGTCAATACTCCACTTGCCAAACTTGTGTGAGAGTAAGGGCTTATTGAGGAATAAGGAATATTCTTTATTGGGTGCCCCTCATAAATCCTCATGAGCGAATGTCTCAGTCTGCTCTCACGACATCGTGAACCTCTCAAGAACAAGGTAGTTGTTAACCTCCAGTTTCAGGTCACGGCGTGATTGCTAGTAGGCTATGACAGAGATGTTTCTACATATCTCCCCCATCCATCTGATATATGTGCATGACCCCTCTACTGCACATGTGAGTCGGATTAGCAAGCATCACCATGCATGTATCCACTGACAAAGATAATATCAATAACTCATATACATGAAATCCATAACTGAAATCATCATATAACACATGGATAATAAATCAAGTACTCATAACCAAAGTCAATAGTCTACTCCCTCAATCAATCTGTAGTCCAAGGAAGTTTGTCGATGCCATAATCATCTTCATCATGCCACGATTCTTGCATACTCAGGAAACCTCACCATAATACATGTCAATGTTATACATAAATATAAATAACATATCAATTTCAATACTCAATCATAACATAAACATATAAATCGAACTGATAATCATAATATACCATGTTTTAAACCAGATCACTTACTCGCAAGTGTCCTCAAAGAATAAGTCAATGTATGAATGTGGTAAGTGGAAATGGATGTTACATACACCCCCTCTTCTTTTTAAACTTCATCCTGAAATTTGTACAATCTAACAGTGAAAGCAATAAATAAAGCTAATACTAATCTGTATATCAAACTATCAAAATAAATAAGGAAACTGATGATGCATCTAACATGTGCCCTCCCAAGTAGAAGAATCTGGACTATAACTGTCCCACTGGACCTTGACCTAATCGACTATATGACACCGTAGTTGTCGAGTGCGATGGTCCAATATGTAGATTGTATCTGCTATGAGAGCACCCTTGTCTGATACCTGCAACGAACTCAAGTCAATAACATGCGACAGATTTGAAATATAATGACATAAAACTGAAACAAGAAACACATCATGCATACGCCTCAAACTATCAGGTAAGGCTAGTTAGTAAGCCATGGGTCACTTATTTTCTACAACTTTGAAAGGTCCCATAAACCTTGGAGAGAGTTTAGCACCCTTTCCAAACTTGATCAAACTCTTATGCGACTTCACTCGCAAAATTACTTTATCACCAACCTTACAACTGTGGTCTATACGATGTATATATGCATAACTCTTTTTTCAGTCTTGCACTTGTTTAATACTTTTCCTTATGGATTACATCTGATCTTCCATTTCTTGTATCACTTTTGGTCCCACCACAATCCTATCTTCTAGTCGATCTCAACTCAAAGGTGTCCTACATGGTCTTCCATATAGAAACTCAAAAGGTCATCTTTATATTAATCTGATAACAATTGTTGTACACAAATTTTACCAATGGTAAAAATTCTTCCCATCATTTATGTTGATCCATCACATACATTCGAAGCATATCCTCTAGAATTTGATTCGTTCTTTTAGTTTTTCCATCTATTTCTGGGTGATATGTTGTACTAAAATTCTATTGAGTTCCCAAACCCTCATGGAAACTAGTCCAAAAATGTCAAGTGAATACCGATCCTCTATCATATAATATCTTCCTTGGTACACCATGCAATCTTACAATTTCGTTAATTTTTTTTTAATCTATGTATGATGCTTGATATGTCATACAAACTAGAATAAAATGTGCACTTTTTTTTAAAGTGTCAAGGAATACAAAAATAGAATCATGTCTCATCTCCACCAGTGAAAATCCAACAACAAAATCCATCGATATAACTTCCCATTTGGATTCAATAATCGCATGTGGATGTAATAATCCCGCTAGATGTCTATGTTCATCCTTCACTTGTTGACATTCTAGACATATCGCCACATAGTTAACTATATCGGTTTTTATTCATTTCCAAAAGAATAAATGTTTAATTTATGACTTCATCTTCATAACTCCAGGATGAGCCATATACATTGTTTGATGAGCTTAGTTTAAAATTAACTTTCTCAATTCGTCATTTGGTGGTACATAAAAATTTTCATTATACCTTAGTATCCCATCACTATCTAAATAATATCCCTCATATCTAGGTATCAACATGGTATCTTGTCCAATATTATATTTTACTTCTTTGTACCATTCACCATCAACCTGTAAGGCTAGTATCTTTTCTCAAAGATTCGTCTTTAGGGGTATTACTAAGAAAATGTGTGGTCTCCGACTTAACGCATATGATACTCTATTAATTGTTCATTTAATATATGTGATTTGAAAATCATACCCACTTAAAGTTATGACCAATGTCTTTGTCGAGCATTCAAGTCACCTTGAGTAAAAACGTGTTGAAATACATTGTGATCAAATTTTAGCTCAAATTTTCATCCGACAAGATAATGTCTCCTAATTCGCAAGGCATAAATGATCACTAATAATTCTGAATTGTGTGTTGCGTAATTCTCTTCATGCCTTCTTAGTTTCCTTCAAATATATGTGATAACTCGAGCTTCTTGCATTAGTACTCCACCCAACCCTTCCTTAGATGTGTCAGTGCATACCAAGAATTCATTTTCCATATCAATAACCTTCAATATTGGTGATGTTTTGAATAACTCTTTAAGCTTTTGGAATGCTTCAATGCATTTTTCTAACCATACAAATTTCTTGTTCTTGTTTTGTAATTTCATAATTGGATTCGCTATTTTTAAAAATCCTTCAACGAAACATAAGTAATAACCTTCTAATCCCAAAAAATTACGTATGTCTTTCATATTAGTTGGTCTTGGTCAATCCATAATAGCCTTTGTCTTCATTGGATCCACAATGATTCCTTCTCCAAAAGTGATGTGTCCCAAATAGTGAATCTTCGTCGGATAAAATGAACATTTTAACACCCTTCTGTACAACATGTTTTCTCTTAAACATTGTAAGACTAACCTCAGATGTTCTTCATGCTCTTATTTTTTCTGAGAGTAAATCAATATATTTTCAATAAATACATGTACAAACTTTTCCAAGTATTCGTGGAATACTACATTCATTAAACTCATGAAAACACCAGGAGAATTTACCAATCCAAACAGTAATACAATAAATTCATAATGTTTGAATCTTGTCTTAAACGTTGTTTTAAGAATGTCTTCCTCTTTGATTCGTAACTGGTGATACCCCGATCTCAAATCAATCTTTTAAAACATTGTCACTCCCTTCATTTGATCAAATAAGTAATCAATTCTTGGTAACAGACACTGATTCTTGATCATGGACTTGTTTAATTGATGATAGTGAATGTAAAGCCTCCATGATCTTTCCTTATTTCTTACAAAAATTACTAGCGCACCCCACGATGATACGCTTAGACGTATAAGTCTCAAATCCAACAACTCCTTCAATTTCATATTTAACTCTTTCAATTCATGTGTCGGCATCCGATATGGCGTTCTAGCAATTGGTTTAGTACCAGGTTTTAGATCTATAGTAAATTAAAATTCTTTGTTTGGCAGTAAACCTGGTAGTTCTTCAGGAAAAACATTGGCAAACTCTGATACTATTGGAAATTCTTCCAATCTTTTCGTGCGACCTTTTTCATCAAGTGCTAATATGTAGTACAACTTGCATACCTCACACATACTTTTCTGTAATTGTAGGGAAGAAATAAATCTTAGCGATACTCACTTTCTTCCTACAATTACTTTACTTTGTCACAAACCCTCTGTAATACCCCAAGGCTGAGCCCCTGCTAAATTGTAATTTTGTTTATAGGCTGGTGAGCCAAGTGGTTATAAGCTGAGAGACTTATGTGTTTATTAGGCTAGTGAGCCATATGCCAAGGCTAATGAGCCTGACTTTGTATATGTAAATATGCAGATCATTAATAAAAATATAAACATCATTGCGTGCAGACTGACCACAAAGAAAGAGTGATGGGGGACTAAGCTTCCACAAGGTGGGTAAGGGAAAGGGATCTAAAAGGTTGGAAAGAGGGGCTAAGATTAGGGGCTTCAGTCCTTGAGAATAATAATTTATTATTATTCCAAAGCTCTGTAAAAAAAAAAAAATGTATCCTAAGTCCTGGCAGAGACAACATGTGCAAAAGGAAACGCTTGCATCTCTAGGAAGACAAGTGTCAACCTGGGCACCTGCAGTTAAAGCTGCAAAAGTCAGCCATGTTGCGGGTTTGCTACTGCATTTTTTCATCCTCTGGCCAAGTTAGCTGGGATCTGGGTCATCTGAACCATTTTCCTCTGTGTCTGCAACTTCATACCCGCAGACAGTGAAGGAAACCCTCACGGGAAGGTTGTCCGTGCTACCATTTTCCCATCCTCTATCTGAACCAGAAACCTCCATAATCGACCTTGGCATACCCTCACACATCTCTGAAACCCATAATCTGTGCGTCGTCCTGTGTCTTCTATGGAACCTAACGCACCTGGGTAGTTGTCTGAGCGTGTTGAGTCTTAGCATCTGACTATTACTGTTTTGGGTGTCCATAACCGTTTTCCAATTGGTTGTTGTGGCCACACAACTCTTGGACTGAGTGTCCCTTGTTGTCGTCGTATGTTCCTTATGGAGACTCGTTGTTTCCCTCATTGTTTAGGAATTGAGTCAAAAGTGGTTGAAGAAGTAGGTTCTCAAGCCCATGGTGGAAGAGGCAGGTTGTCAGACCTGTGAGCAGCTCTCTCCAGGTGAGAGAGTTTGTTGGTAAGTGGTTTTCTCCTAGAGAGAGTCTAGCATCATCTACGGAGATCTAAGAATTCTTGATCTGGCTTGTTGCCGATACCCTGAGAGGGAGGTGAAGCAGTAGAGGGACTGGGTGACAGTGAATGTGTATACTCCTGGGTGGAACAGGCATGTGGTAAATGAGAGACCATGAGTAGTAGGCGTAATAAGTCTCCTCAAGAGAATCCTTCTGGTTGCACTGTGTAGTTTTCCTGTAACCTCGACCTAGTATAGGATTCCCTTACCATGGGTGGAGCTTAGTCCCAGTTCAAGGGTGACCCACTGCTGAGCGTGATGAGCAGCGTGGTATATGGATGGGAGGTTCATGGAAGGTCTGCACGTATTTGGTGGTGTTACTCCAATTGAAAACATAAGTATTATTAATGTGCTTAATTTTTATGTTATGCATGTCTGTGATGCTAAAATGTTATTGTAATATACTAGATATAAAATGTATGCAGAACAAAAATAAAATGCTAGTAATGGCAGAATAACAACAATATAACCAGAACATTCACCACAATAACATTTAAATGATATAAGAATAACAACAGAAATAACACTTTGAATCTGAAAGCAATGTTCATGGGCCTCTTCAAGGGGGAAACCTCCAGTTGAGAAGAGCTCTATTACAATAATATCCAATCTAGGGTTCTCATACACTCGACTCCTATTTATACTAAAAAGAAGCATCTAGAGGAAGATCCTTATAGAAGCAGAAGCTTTTATTAGGTCTTCTTACATCCGCCTTATTCTATTTTATTGAAAGGCCTTATTAATATTGACCTTTATTTCATCCAAATATATTATTCTACCTATGTGCAGGTTAGGACCCTAACATGTTCACTCCCTTAAAAACAACCTTGTCCTCAAGGCTTGAGATGAGGAAATTGCTGCAGGATGGTAGTTGGTTCCCAAGTGGCATCTGTTGGAGTTGTATCTTTCCACTCGACTAGCACTTCCTTGATGGTTCTCTGACATAGGCGATGCTCACACTGGTCCAAAAATGCTTCTGGTTGTAGTCAAATGGATCCTTCTTCAGCTAACTCTAGAAGGTTGGTTTAAATTTGGCACATAACTCCAATCACCTTCTTTAAGCATGAAACATGAAAAACAGGATGTAGCTTCGAATCGCTAGGAAAATATAACTAATAGGCGACTTGTCCCACATGCTTGAGCATGGTATAAGGACCATAAAATTTGGGCGCTATCTTCTGACAATGCTCGGCCTTGAGGAAAGTTTGCTTGTAAGGTTGCAGTCGAAGAAACACCTGATCCCCTTCTGCAAATTGACGTTCAGAGTGACCTTGATCTGTTTGTTGCTTCATGCAATTATGTGCCATGACCAAATTCTCTTTGAGGGTACAGAGAATGGCCTCTCAAGTTGTAAGTGTTAGGTCAACCGCCTGGACCTTCGAGGCACCCGGTAAGTATGAGAGAATTGAAGGTGGCTTCTTTCCATATACCGCTTCAAAAGGAGTCATGCATGTAGCTATATGGTATGAAGTGTTGTACCACCATTCAGGTAGGGGTAACCATTGAGCCCACTGATTTTGTTTTTCTGAGGCAAAACACCTCAAATATGTTTCCAAACACTTGTTGACAACTTCCGTTTGGCCATCAGTATGGGGATGATAAGTTTTGCTGAGATGCAATTCTGTGCCTTGTATCTTGAACAATTCTTGCCAAAAATTGCTTGTAAAAGTTGGGTCACAATCAGAAACAATAGAATGTGGCATGCCATGAATCTTGAAGACCTGATCCATGAAGATTTGAGCCACCGTGGATGTTGTAAACAGGTGTTGAAGGGCACAGAAATGAGCGTACTTGGAAAGGCGATCAACAACCACCATGATGACAGATTTATTTCCTGATTTGGGTAAGCCGGTAATAAAATCCATAGAGATATCCTTCCAAATAGCAGGTGGAATCGGTAGTGGTTGTAGTGTGACCAACGATTTGATTGTTTCTCCTTTGTTGTGTTGACACACATCACATTCAGCTACAAAATTACGAATGTCATGTTTCATACCATCCCAGAAAAAGGAACGTTTGACCCTGTCTTAGGTTTTGGTGAACCCGGAGTGCCCTACTGTGGGTGTAGCATGAATCTCAGAAAGTATCGTGGATTTAAGCTTTGATTGTTTACTTAAATACAAACGGCCTTTGTGTCGAAGTTCCTCATGGAGCCAAGAGTACCCTGGGGAAGTTGGAGCATTGGATTGCAATTGTTGGATCAACTACGAACTTTTGGGTTCTTGTAGCCATTCCTGGCGAACGGCTTGGAGCCAATCTGGTACAATGAATGAAAGAGAAAAAATGGATCCTTCATCTTCATATTTTCGGGAAAGTGCATTTGCAACCACATTGTCTTTTCCTTTTTTATAAATGATCTCATAATCATATCCAAAGAGTTTAGTCACCCATTTTTGTTGTTCTAGGGAGGAAATACGTTGTTACAGAAAATACTAGAGGCTTTGATGGTCTGTCTTAATTTGGAACCATTTCTCCAATAGATAAGGATGCCACAGATCCACTGCATGTAGAATAGCCAACATTTCCTCTTCATAGATGGATTTTCCCATATTTCTTTTAGATAGTTGCTTGCTGGTAAAGGCCAAAGGTCGACCCTCTTGCATAAGGACAACACCAATTCCTTTCCCTGAGGCATCACATTCCAGCACAAAGTTCTTTGTGAAATCGGGAAGGGCGAGGATTGGAGTGGTGCACATGGCCATGTTCAAGGTTTTAAAATCTTGAGCAGCGACTGGAGTCCAAGTGAAATAGTTCTTTTTTAGGAGAGCAGTGAGAGGTGTTGCAATCTTCCCATAATTCTTAACAAACATGCGATAATACCCTGTTAAGCCTAGAAATCCATGCAAGCTCTTAAGAGTCTTTGGGTGAGGCTAGTCTTGCATAGCTTCAATCTTTTTAGGATCCACCCTAACCCCATCTTTCCCAACCAGATGACCCAAGTATTCTACTTCCTAGGCGCCAAAAGCACATTTAGACTGTTTCAGGAAAAGTTGGTGCTGAGAGAGTAGATGGAAAACTTGATCCACATGAGAAAGATGGTTTGTCCAGGTTTTCCTATAGATGAGGATATCATCAAAGAAAAATAAGACAAAATGGCAGAGAAAAGGATGAAAGACATGATTCATGAGGCTTTGGAAGGTGGAGGGGGCATTACACAAGCCAAAGGGCATGACCAAAAACTCATAGTGGCTCTCATGAGTTCTAAAGGCAGTCTTGGGAATATTTGCCTCTTTCATACGTATCTGGTGGTAGCCTGAATGAAGATCCAGTTTAGTGAAGAATTGGGTGCCACTCAATTCATCTAGGAGGTAATCAATGACAGGAATGGGGAATTTGTCTTTGATGGTAAGTTTGTTGAGGGCACGGAAGTCAAGACACATTCGCCAAGAACCTTCTTTCTTCAAGACCATGACCACAGGAGATGAATAGGGACTCGTACTAGGGCGGATAACGCCTGCATTAAGAAGTTCTTGGACCATTTTCTCAATTTCATTTTTTTGGGAAAAGGGGTGATGATACGGACAGATATTGGGAGGAAGGCTTCCTGGTATAACGAGAATGGAATGATCATGAACACCACAGGAAGGAGGGAGGCCTTGAGGAGTGGAAAAGACCAATTGATGTTTAGAAAGGATGGCTTGGAGGTCTTGTGGTACGGAAGGTGTCTCTGTTGCTTGTATGGCATGGAGTTGGGTGATAACACTAGAATAACCCTTTTTCAGCATCTTTTCCATGCGATGGGAACTAATGATCTCAGGTGAACCTGTGGTGATACCTTGGAACTTATATTGGTGGCCCTCTTGGTCGAATTGCATGGTTAAGTATTTAAAATCCATGAGAATGGGACCCAAACTCCTTAGCCAGTCTGCACCCAACACAATGTCAGAACCTCCCATGTCGATAGCAAACATATGGGATTTCAGGTGGTAGTCACCAATTTGGAGACACACATTTTCACAATGCCCTCCACATTTTATGGAACCACCATTGGCAATCATGATTTGGAAATTATTGATGGCATGGATGTAGCAATGAGTTTCTTGGGCAATGTGGCGATGAATAAAATTATGGGTGTTGTCACTATCAACCAGAATCATGACCTTATGATGCTTGATGTAACCGATTAGCTTGAGGGTTTGGGGAGCAGAGAAGCCAGTGAGAGCATTGAGGGAAATGACTGGTTCTACTTCAGGAGGGTCTGAGGGAGGGGTTATGTCAATGGATTCAGGTGATTTAGACATAGAGGGAGTTTCTTCATCCTCTTCCAAAATCTCCTCGGAGATGACCATCAAAAGATTTTGTTCTTTACACTTGTGGCCTGAGAAATATTTTTCATCACAGTTATAACAAAGGCCTTTGAGTTGGTGTTCATCCATTTTAGCCCGGGTCAATTTTTGGATCTTTAGTGGAGCAGAGGGAGTAGTGGGATTTATTGGTTTAGGGTGAGGGATGAAGGAGGGTTTGTGGTTTTGAGAAGATACAACCTGTTTTGCTTCTTTATCTCTTTTGGTAGCCTCCACCCAACTCTCAGGCCAAGCCATGAGGACATGGGCCCAAATTTCATCCTTGAGGCCGTTGATAAAACTCTCTCAGAAAAAGGCATCAAACATGCCCTCTGTTCTAAAATCCAAGTGCTCAAAGTCAACCATAAAGTCTTCCACTGTTCCTAATTGTTTCATCTTTGTCAAACAACCCAAATGGTTGGTGTCAGTGTCAAAATGTTCATAAAGCTATGCCACAAATTGTATCCAAGCAATATACCCTTGACGAGAATTTTTCCTCCATTGCCACCATTGCCAACGTTCCTGATCTAGATGGAGAACACCATACCAAAGTTTGGCCAAGTCATATATAAGGTTGTATAAAGAGAAGTAACGTTCCATTTGGGTTACCCAACCCGTGGAGTCCGAGCCATCAAATTTGGTCACATCCACCCGTGGAAATCGTAGGTCATGTTGAAAGTGATGGTTCTGCAAGGTATGGGAATGAGAGGAATGGTCATCTTCAATATGTGGGGGTGAGGAAGAGGAAGGGTTATCTGTAGGGATATGCAGTTTGGTGCAGAGTGAAAAAAAGACTTATTCAAACTGGGTGGTGAGGTCTTGTTTGATTTCGCCCATTGAGGATTGCATGGTTGTATTGATGGAAGCAATATTGGCACTGAGTTGTTTCACTTCTTGTTGGGTCTCAATGAGACCAGACTGCAAGGTGTTGAAGTGAGCTTCCAAGTCTTGGCTATGAGTATGGGCCATGACGATGGGGGAACTGAAAAGGGGCGAGTAGGGTAAAACAAATTTGCCAAAAAAATGATATGGATGAATGTGATAAGGGCGAAGAGATGAATCCAATGGAATAGGGATGAAATAATGGTGAAAAAATTTCCAGACCTTTTTTTTAACGTCCGGTCTGAAGAATACTGCAAAGAGGAAATGCCCAAATGCTTAACCAGAAATAAATGTGTATTTAATTGGCAACCCAAACATAGTTGCATAGCAATAGATCTTGTATGTTTTAATTTGTTTATGTTTATGTCCCCAAGGGTTAGGTATTCAAGGGTTCTACAGACAAGGGTTTTCCCTATGCTATAGCTCTCTGATATACGTGCAGGATCCAACAATAGTACTCGACCCAATATCTCAGGGCACTAACTAAGGAGGATAGACCGTACCCTTAGCCGTACTACCCGACTACCCAGGTACTAGAGAGTATCTTCTCGAGTATTGTTCTCAGTGACACTATAGCAGTCCGACGACTGATCGGTTTATCTAAAGAGGGCTTCAAGTAATCTAGGTTGATCCATACACAGGTGTTGTCTGATGCGCTACCACTCGAAGGGGTACCAACAGGGGTTACAAGGGTGGCCAACATATGTTCGCTTAAGTACCACTTGTATTTCCTACGTGTATGAATCCCTCAATCGCGGGTTTATGCGCGTAACAACAGATCTCTGTGGCTTAAAGACGTCGGAATACGTCTCTACCCTAAAAAAAATTTAACCCACACTTTCTACTGAGGAAAGTGCTCTGATACCACTTGTAATATATCAGATATAAAATGTATGCAGAACATAAATAAAATGCTAGTAATGGCAGAATAACTGCAATATAACCAGAACATTCACCACAATAACACTGAAATGATATAAGAATAACAACAGAAATAACACTTTGAATCTGAAATAAATGTTCACGGGCCTCTTCTAGGGGAAAACCTCTAGTTGAGCAGAGCTCTATTATAATAATATCCAAGCTAGGGTTCTCATACCCTCAACTCCTATTTATACTAAAAAGAAGCATCTAGAGGAATATCCTTCTAGAAGTGGAAGCTTCTATTAGGTCTTCTTCCATCTGCCTTATTCTATTTTATTGAAAGGCTTTATTAATATTGACCTTTATTTCATCTGAATATATTGTTCTACCTATGTGTGGGTTAGGACCCTAACAATTATCATGTATTTCGTTGTGTATATGAATTACTGTCTATTACATTTGAATATGTAAGGTAGCAGTAACTTTGTGTTATGTGTTTTATTTCGATTAAAATGCATGTTAGATATATATATATATGTATGTATGTATGTATTTCCACGTGGTAGCATTGTCTGGCCTATTGGTGGCCGAGGATGTTACAAATTGGTATCGGAGGCAAGGATTCAACGTTGAGTCTGGATGGGCTGGATAAGTGGCCTTTGGACCCAAGGTTTCGAGTGGAAATTGTGTTTGGAGGAACTAATTTTTCACCTTAGAATATTCATGAGTGACAAGGGGTTACTTGGTTGTGTTACGAGGCTCAGGAGGTATAGCGATATCATAAAACCACAATAAGCATGGTATTTGGCTGGAAAGAGAGATATCACAACAATCGAGGTGTTGAAGTCATAGGATCTGTTCAGAAGGAAAGGAAATTCTTTACGACCGTCATATCTGGAGAAGGTGCAGGAGGGTTATCATGGAAGCCTTTAGGAGTTTGGAAATCGGGAGAAGCGGAGTGCACTGAGGCACAAACTTCTGAAGTCCAAAGCTCCAAGGTCCCGAAAGAGATCTACACCATATATATGAGGGGAGAGCTTGACCATTAGATCTTGAGAAATCGCGCATAGGTTAGTCGCGAGAACCCTTCGGAATTCGAAAAATCAAAAGATTGGAAGTGAAGAGAGGTGAACACTTCCAAAGCAAGGAATCGTGAAGTGGATCTCGATCATTGGATGTTGGGTAGACGTGGAATATTGATCCACCCTACTTTGTGAATTCGTTAATTTGGAACTCTGAGAGTCTGTTGTGATGTATTATGAAGAATTCAGAACCCAAAGTCCTTATTAAGCACCTATCGATATAGCGCTTGGTCACAGCCCGTGGTCGCAGGCTTGGGGCTAAGAGAAAAGGGATGAGGCCTGAAATTGTTATAGAGTCGAGCAGAGCTTGAAAAATTCATGAAATCTGAATGTTTCTTAAAACATATTCGATTTATGAATGTTGTGGGATTTTTTAAGGAATGATGGCCTGACAAATTCCAGTTGACTGCATGTTTTGTTTGCAGAGTTCAGCGAGTGTCAGAAACAAATCGAATTTTCACAGAGTGTTTAGGAGACACTCACAAAGATAATAGAAAATAAGTTTTTCCTGCATATAGTGTGTTTATGTATTTGTGTTCATTACTATCTTTTTATATGTTGTTCATGGTTTGAATGCGTAAAATGGTGAAGTATTGAAAAAGTTTCAATTGTTTCTCTTCTTTGACTTTTTGAGTACAAGGACTGCACATTTTCCGCAAGAAGTGCCTTGATAAAGGTAAGTTAACCTCAGAGAAGCTCAGGAGAGATACCGTTGAACCTTCATCAGCAGAAGTGAAAGGAGTGCACAGGAAGAACTCTATGTTGAGCTTGGAGAGAGATAGAGTCACTCAAAACTCTGTAGGGCTCTGCCAGGCGGGCATCGAGCGAGTGCAAGTTTTCATAGAGAGAACTCTTTGTCGAGTTCAGGGAGAAGAGTATCAAAGGAAGACACGCACAGAGCTATTGAACACTCTGTAGAAAACACTCAACAAGGTGTGCTTTGAGCTGAAGGTTTCCAGGACAGCACAAAGTTTTCCTTTGAAAGGAAACATAAGGGTTGAGACCCTTAGGAGACTGAGTAATTCGAAAATCTCAGAAGAGATAACACAAGGAGTGCATGGGAGATGAACTCATTCTATCTCCTAAGGATTAGAAGAGATAATTCTTACGAGAGCGAAGACAAGATCCAAGAGGCAGACTCGTAGGAGAAAGGTCAAAGGATGAAGCCTTTGAACACTGAAAAAATATTCCAAGGAGGAAGAAGTCAAAATCTTAGGAGGAGGAGAAACAACAGCCATCAGATCGGTTGTGGGGAGGAGTTTGGAACATTATATCAATGTCCAGTAAAACAAAGGAATCACTTCGAGAGTTTAGTTTGAGATTTGAAATCGTCGAAGTTTGAATAGTCGAAGCAACTGGTAACCATTGATCTGGGTTGGACAGATGTCACCAGATCGCAAACTTCACATAATCGTACTCTGGGGTTTTTGTGAATTTGTGTTTCATGATGTCCTGAAGCACCAAAGCATGAAACATCTAAGGGTCATTGATCTGAAGGAAGGAACATTGATCGTTGATCTGCAAGGAAACAAATGGAGGATGAAGACTCACTCCATTGGACAGTCGTTTATCTGAAAGTGGACGTGTGGTTCTAGATCTGGAACTATGGGTACAGATCACTCTAGAGGAAAGTAGAGGGTGAAAGCGTCGAAGTCCCAAAGGAGATATTGATCATTGATTGAGGAGGAGGTCAAAGGACTGTTGATCTGGTCTTTTTCGGAAAGAGTTGAAGTCCCGAAGAGAATCCGAGTCATTGATTTGGAGAGGACGCATGGCAGAAGATCTATCACTCTGGGGAAATTCGCTCCAGATATTTGTGTGTGTGGAGACGTGAGAAATCCTGAAGGCCAAAGAGACGAAGTTCATCCGAACCGTCTGATTGTTGAGGATGGGTGTCATTAGATCTTCCACTCCGGAAGATTGTCATACGGTAAAAAATAGATAGTTGAGAGTTGAAACTCCCGAGGGCTGAAGAGCTGAAATCAACCATAGCCATTGATTTGGAAGGGAGCTACGTTTTGATAGATCGTGTAGATATAGGATCTTGTGTGGAAGGAGGAAAGAAGGTAGAAAAGGGGAGATAGATAGAAGCTGTTGATCACAGATCATCGTCAAGGGATTGAAGATCGACAGACGAGCTGGATTGTGGGGCCAGAACTTGCTCAGATGTTAAAAATCTGAGAGCAGGCCGCAATTTATACCACGGTTTTAACAAAGTGATGTGTGGCATCTGGAGATGAATTGTGGGGAGAAAATTGAGTTGGCCTAAAACCACTCTTGCCCACGCTCGCAATCATAGTTTTCCATGAGGTCATAGCCCAGGTTCATATGAAGGAAAGGGCTAGTTGAAAGGGGTAGCGCTTGAAACTTGGAGTTTTGGAAGCATGAAGGAATAGCCCACGGGTCTGTCAGGACCTGCACACATAAGGAAAGGGGATATGTGCAAGACTAATAGGGGTCTAGCAAAGGCCCGAAGAGTCAATATGACTTAGCATTTGGAAATATCCTTTGACCAGGAGGTCAACAGACCCCGTTGAGGTGGGGACACTTCATCGAAAGTGCTCAGGGAAGAAATAGTCATGTACAATGACTACAGTGGGAGAACAAGAATATCTAGGAATCCGGGAAGAATTGTGGACTTCTGGGATCAACAACAAAAATTTTTGTAGGGAGAAAGAAGTTGTTTCAATTTCTGTGGAAGCAAGTATGTTACGGCTTGTTGGGTCAGCCAGAGGAAAGAATGTTTGCATGTTTGCAAGTGTTGTTGGTGATGTTGTTGCATAAGGGGGGAAGAAACAGAGAGTTGTAGTATTGGTTATAAGTTTGATAAAAGAAGCATGAAAGCTTCTACTGCCATCAGACATTCATGTAGTATAAAATTTATTAGTGGAAGTCATGCAAGTATGAGTTTTTATTACTCTTTTTTCATAATTATTGAAAGGAAATTTAGGTAAGAATTTCCTCAGCCAGAGTTATTTTATAAAATCACGTGATTATATTATTGAATGCATACCACTAGATGTGGTAAAGGATGGAGCCCTATATTAATAAAAAAAAAATTAGCTTCTGAATGCACACACTGACATAGTAGAATGTCATGTTAATTTGGTTATGGGATAATAACCAAAGAATTAAAAGATAAGAACTTGTTATAGAAATGAATGCCAGTAAGCTAGTCATGTATGAGACTAGGACATGGTTGGATATGGCAAGGTATGGATATGGAAAGGTTATGATCCACATAGGTACTAAAAGCTTCCTACCTTTAAATAAAACTTAGACTGCAACCTTTTTGCTCACACTAATGAACACCACAGAATTATATTCTTGGTGTAGTGTTCGGGTCAAAAAGGAAGGCATCCAATTAATTGGGAAGACAATGGGAAGTGTGTGGAGAATGTGTCAACACATTGGCCTGAATTCCAACTAATGTATGGTGAGATACATGATTGAGATAAAGAGCATTATGTAATTCAATGCAAGGTGCACTGAATAAGTATGCATTGAGAATTTCACTCATGCATTGTAAGTGATAGAATTGTATACTAAATTCAATGGTTGAATATGTTTTGTAAGTACGTGCATATATATTATTGCATGGAAATAATTGTTAGTAACAACTGAAATGTTGTTAACTCATGAAGTTGAGGACACTTCAGGGAGGTTTTAGACATTGCAACAGGAAAGTTGCAAGTCAAGTAGTCACATGAGCATTGACTACAAGAAATTTTCTTCTTCAGAAAAAGAAGTAATGAACTTACAGATATTATTGTGAACATGCATATGCATAGAATGATGAGTCATTCTAGTTTATTAAATTGTTGGGTAATTGTGACTGAATTGCTAGGTGCAGGAAATTCTAAGATCACTGCATAAGATTTTGTACATATTTCAATTGAATATGATGTACGACAAATAATGACAATTTGTTGTCTATATGCAAGATGAAGCATTACAGGAAAAATGGTATGCAGTTTGGTGCATATGGAAAACCACAAGGATGGTTGCATTCATAATATGGAAACAACCAAGATGAATTATGAAATAGAATTTCATGTTTTGGGGAAAAGATGAATTCCCTTTGAACTAAGTTTGAGTTTCTAAATAAATTCTTTTATGTTTTATCATGATAACTCCATGTGGGTGATGTAGATGAGATGATGTTGATTAAAGATGGAATGTTGACTACAAAGAGTATCTCGTGGAAGATGTTGATTGGAGACAACAGATCTTACCATGTGGATCCCTAGTGGATCTAAGTGTGTGTACACTTCTCTTTGGGTTTCCTTGGAGAACGTTGGATCCATGGAGGGAGAAGTGTGGGGATAGGTTCCCCGGTATGAGGCCTAGAGGGTACCTGGAGACCTTTGAGGGCATTTGGAACTCCGAGAGCCACGGTGCTCTGAGACTTCCTAAGCCAGCCTATTGCTGAATCCCAAGGAAAGGGAGGTGTAGCATTCGATGGACTATGTGACAGTGAAGGTGTACACTCCTGGGGTGGGACATGCATGTGGAGAAGGAAAGACCATTGGTTGGAGTACTGCTAAGGTTTGGTACCTTGGTCTAGACCATGTTGATGTGGAAGGTCTTCTCAATCAAAATATAATTATCAATTATCTATTTATTATATGTTGTGTATCTTGTATATAGGTTATAATGTATTTAGAATTGTCTATATATACACATATATATATTGCATATATGATTGCATTACTTGCATCCATGATTGTACATAATGTGTTTCATGTTTCATTGCCTAAGAAATATATACTTGATGCTAATCATGTCATCGATTGGAATGTGATTCAGGTGGAGCAAGAAGGTGTCTTGCTAGTGCATCATGTATGCATATTGGACCGGAAGAGAAAACAACTCCGAAATCGAGCCATAGGGCTTGTAAAGGTCCAGTGGACCTGGTACGGTCCTAAGGACACAACATGGGAGCATGAATATGCTATGCGGGAAAAGTACCCGCATCTTTTTGAAGATTTTGAAAATCTTGTTGATGTTGTGTAAAGAGTTGCAGTGAGGACAATGCAAAAATAAGGGGAGGGGATTGTAATACCCCAAGGCGGAGCCCCTACTAAATTGTAATTTTGTTTATAGGCTGGTGAGTCAAGTGGTTATAATATGAGATACTTATGTGTTTATTAGGCTGGTGAGCCATATGCCAAGGCCAATGAGCCTGACTTTGTATATGTAAATATGCAGATCATTAATAAAAATATAAACAGCGTTGCATGGAGACCGACCATGAAGAAAGAGTGATGAGGGACTAAGATTCCACAAGGTGGGTAAGGGAAAGGGGGATGAAAGTTTGGAAAGAGGGGCTAATCTTAGGGGCTTAAGTCCTTGAGAATAATAATTTATTATTATTCCAAAGATGTGTAAAAGACATGTTTTTATCCTAAGTCCTGGGAGAGGCAACGTGTGCAAAAGGAAATGCATGCAGCTCCAGGAAGACAATTGTCGACCTGGGCGCATGTAGTTAAAGCCACAAAAGTTAGTTATGTTGGGGGTTCGCTCCTGCATTCTGTCATCCTATGCCTGAGTTCATTGGGATCTGGGGTGTCTGAATCGTTTGCCTCTGCGTCTGCATCTGCATACCCGCACACAATGAAGGAAACCCTCATGAGAAGGTTGTTTGTGTTGTCATTTTCCCATCCTCTGTCTGAATTAAAAACCTCCATCTTCAACCCTGACATACCCTCACGCATCTTTGAAACCCATAATCCATGGGATGTCCTGTGTCTTCTATGGAACCCGACACACCTGGGTAGTCACCTAAGCATGTTGATTCTTAGCATATGACTGTTATTGTTTTGGGTGTCCATACCTATTTTCCAGTTGGTTGTTGTGGCCACACAGCTCCTGGACTGAGTTTGTCTTGCTGCCATCATCTGTTCCCTATTGGTCCTTCTTGTTTACCTCAATGCATTGGAATTGAGTCGAAAGTGGCTGAAGAAGTGGGTTGTCATGCTCGTGGTGGAAGAGGCAGGATTTAAGACCATCTCTCTCCAAGTGAGAGAGTTTGTTGGGAAGTGTTTTTCTCCCAAAG
The DNA here is from genome assembly GCA_009831015.1 of Picea engelmannii. Lineage (NCBI taxonomy): Eukaryota > Viridiplantae > Streptophyta > Pinopsida > Pinales > Pinaceae > Picea > Picea engelmannii. The sequence goes on from ML778360.1 coordinate 253,821, forward strand.
AGATTCCAACACCATCTATGGAGCTCTGAGAATTCCTAATCTGACCTTTTGTCGAGACCCTGAGAGGGAGGTGAAGTAGTCGATGGACTGGGTGAAAGTGAAGGTGTATACTTCTGGGTGGAACATGCATGTGGGGAATGAGAGTTTGCGAGTAGTGGGCATAAGAAGGCTCCTTGGGAAATCCTTTAGGTTCCATTGTGCAGTTTTCCTATAACCTCTGCCTAGTCTAGGATTCCCTTGCTCTGGGTGGAACTTAGTCCCAGCTTGGAGGTGACCCACTGCTGAGCGTGATGAGCAGCATAATCTATCGCTGGGAGGTTCATGGAAGGTATGCACGGAGTTAGTGGTTTTACTCCAGTTGAAAATATAAGTATTATTAATGTGCTTAATTTTTATGTTATGCATGTCTGTGATGCTCGAATGTTATCATGTATTTTTTTGCGTATATGAATTATTGTCTATTACATTTGAATCTGTATGGTAGCAGTAACTTTGTGTTATGCGTTTTATTTCGATTAAAATGCATGTTAGATATATGTATGTATGTATGTATGTATTTCGGTGTGGTAGCATTGCCCGACCTGTTGGTGGTTGGGGATGTTACACCATCAATCAAACATAATTTCTTAGTCTTACAGTTAAGTATCGTAGCATGCCATTCTAGCCAATCCATTACAATCATAATTTCGTAGGATCCCAATATTGTGACATAAATATTTACATTTATGACGAAATTACCCAAGTTAATGTTATAATCCTTAACCTTTCCTCCAACTTTTTTCTTGGCACCAGATGCCATTTCTAAATATCTAAAATCATCTTGTTCGACTTCCTTCACCTTAATTATTTTAAGAAAAACACTAGATATAAAACTTTCAGTAGGTCCTGGATCTATCAAAATACTAAACTTCTATTCTTCTATCATACTTGAAGTCTCGAGCACTGTAGACTGATGCTCAGCCTGGCGGTTATTCACCATTGCATGAATCCTATGGGGCTTGCCCAAATATCGCACTATCGTCTTTTCTGATGATCTAAGAACTCTTTCCTTCTCAATAGGACAATCTCTCTCATAATGTGGCTCTCCACAAGTCCAACATCATTTTTTAGGATCGGTGCTCCTAGTTCCAGAGGAAAAATCTGTTGGTCTAGGGTTCTGATGCCCTGATCTATTATGTGGTATAGATATATACTATTGTTTTTTTTTATGATGAAATGACTACTACTGTGGTGGTTCTCTATACAGATTCCTCTAACTGGTAGTCGTTCTACATGCTGTAGAAAAAAAAGGTCATCTAAGTGGATCATGGTGCCCATAATTCTTTCTAGCATGTGTCTATTGATGCGATGCTCTATGTGATGTTTGTCATGTCTTCCTGGAAGAATTCCTATTCTGACCTCCACTGTTCAATTCTTCCTTAGTGATAAAATATTTCTATACTGCATCGTACAAAGTCTGGGGCATCATGATTCTTGTAACATCCTTCTCTGGCGCACTGAGAAAACTTATTCTTTGAGGACACTTGCTCGCAAGTGATCTAGACTATTTTGATATTAAAACATTTTTCCTTGAATTGTGATGTGTTATGATAGATGACATGATGTTTTACTGCATTGACATAGACAGGTGTTATTGACTTGGTTTCACTGAGTGTGTAGGGTTTTGGAACTTGAGGATGCAGAGGCATCGACGGAACCCCTTGGACTCTGGATCAAGTCAGGGAGTGTGATTTTGGGGTTTGATTGTTTTACTGTGATTTTAGTACATTTGATTAGACGATATGATGTGGACATGTTCTGACAAGATTGTTGATGATGCAGGCTGATGATAGCTTTCCGACGATAGCTTTCCGACCAGACTCACATATGGAGTAAAGGGGCCACACACAACTACTAGAGAGGTTGAGTGAGAGGTGTGGACAACAACCCTACCACAGCCTACTAGCACTCCCGCTGTGGCTCGAACTGTAGGTTAAAGATTACCTAGTTCGAGACGACCCACGATGCCGCGAGGGCAGACTGTGAGATTCGTTCACGATGATTCTAAGGGGTGCGCAATAAGGCGGGGGCCTTATTCGTTAGAATCCCTTAGTCTCCCGCAAGTTCACCTAGCGGAGTGTTGACTCCAGGGGTTATTGATGTCTACCAAGCAGTCAAGAGGTGAGTGGCACCCTTGGAGCATGTAGTGCATCCTAAAGGGCATGTCGCGCAAAATAAACACTAGAGGCGAGTGGCACCCTTGGAGCACGTAGTGTGTCCTGAAGGGCACGTCACATTGATGATGTTAAAGGAACAAACCTAGATGGCCCTAAGACTAGTATCTCATTAAGAAATTTTAAAACAACTTCGCTAATTAAAATGTTGCCTAGTTCAGAATCTAAGTCCTAAGTCTAAAACTTCGCAAGGGGTAAAATTTTGTCTACCCTTGAGAAAATATATCTTCATAAATAATTTTGTCTACCATTTAGGTAATAATTTTGGTCTTCATAGATTTTTGGGGTAAAATGAAGAGAGTAATAATTTAATTAAAAGCTGTGGATATAAAACATAAAGAAGAATTTAATTATTTAACTTGTGAAAGTGTAAAAGATATTAAATTATTAATAAAAAGGAAAAGGGGTTAATTTGCGCAACTGCCATTTTGGCTCTAATAAAAAGGGGAAAGAAGGGAATAATAAAAATTAGGAAACTAAGGAATGGAGGAAACGTAATAAGGGAAAGAAGGGAACTTATGGTAAAAAGAAAGGGGTCAACTTAGTAAAGAATCTACAATTAAGAACCTTCTAAACTAAACTAATTTAGAAACTTCATTTTAGGGAAAGTATTTAAAACCTGTAAGGGAATCTAGGGACACCTAGGAGTAAATTTAGGAGTAACTCTACGTGGGTGAGGGAAATGAGACAATTAATAAATTAAAGAAAATAATTATTGGAGGAAAGTGGGGGATGTATGACACTTGTTCGATGGAGAATTTTTAGAAGCTTTTATTTAAAACTTAAATTAAATAAGATTTAGGGAAACTTTGGAAATTCTAAAACTCTATAAAAGAGAGGAAGGAGGAGGAAGAAGGGGATCGACTGTTACCGTAACGTTACACTGTCAGATTTGTGACTTGACTGATTACTTGTGGGGAGTTGTGTTTTCCTAGCTCGGATAGGAGTGGTAGCTTGGCCTTGTGAGGCGAGCTGGGAGCTAGACGTACCATCTGGATATTGTGTGGCCCCTTTGCGGTTCGGGGGGCTAAGGGGGAAGTAGAGTACCCCGAGCATTGGATGGGAGGTATCGGTGTACTCTCGACGGTCGGTGAGCATGAGCGACACGTAGCGTGCGGATGTCGTTTGAAGCAGGCGAATAGGAAATGGTACGCTTCTTACTTGAATGATAGAAAGATGTAGGATTTATGACCTAGATCTACATATGTAATGAGTAGAAAAATTATTATCTTAATCGGTGTTTAGTTCTTGTTGGTTGACTATTTTTTTTTTATATACTTCGGCGATTGAGTAGAAAAATATTTATCTTAATTGGTGTTTATTTCTTGTTGGTTGATTGTTTCTTTTTATGTACTTCAGAAATTGAGTAGAAAAATATTTAGCTTAATCTGTGTTTAATTCTTGTTGGTTGACTGTTTTTTTTATATTTCGGCAATTAAATTTGTGTAACGAATGAAAAAATATTAACATCAAGTTTTTGCACCTATGGGTGCCCAATAAATCCATTGTCAACTAAGAGCAACTCTGATTAGACGTAAGAACCAACCTAGTCTCCCATAATAATAATATTGAATTTCTTAAATATTCTATTAAGAAGCTTGGAGATATGATGCCTTGTATTATTTATCATGGAAAAGCTAGGCCTTCCATTTCTGGTTTCTCTGATCCTTCCAGTCAAATATGATAAGTTCATTTCCATTTTCTATTTGTCCATTTCTTGTAGAAATTTCGATACAAATTAATGGGGTCCCGGAGAGAAAGAACAGAATGATAATCAAACGTCCATAGAACAACGCCCTCTACAATGTCATCTTTGTATTCGCCCTTGTATACATGTTCAATACTGGTCAACAAAAACTAAGCATTGTAGTAACAGATTGGACAGTTCCAATGAAACCCTAAGACCCTAGCAGTCCAAAACCCTAGGTTGTGCTTGACAGCACTACAGTGAATGAAGGGATTGGGTAAAATGAGACTTTTGTACAATCCAGAGGAGAGGCTATACTTAACAGTGAAAAAAAAAGGGAAAAGGGAGAAAGAAAACTTTACCCTATTCAAGGACTTCTGCCTCTGCTTTAAAGAAATGTTGATGCCCTTATTCACCAAAGCAAACGATGGGTAACCATCTAAATTCTGGTTTCCAATGCCCATTGGTCATGTTTGATCCATTGCTGGCAAAGGATTCATCACACTGATCAAAAAAAGATCGTAAAAAGATCCCATTGCCAGTTTTTGGAAAGATTGTCGCCTCGATTGTATTGATGACTCTGAATATAATGTGTTGTGGGGTTTATTTTGTTAAATGACTCGTGGATCTGCCGGTGAGAAGCCACGCTATGAGAAGATGGAATCGAGAAATAGTCTCTTTATTTATTAAATGACTTTTTCATAAAAGACTCTTTTTATTAAAATATTTTGTTGTCCCAGCCTGTGATTTTGCCTAGAGATGTGACCTTTCAAGTTTATCTCGTTGGAAACGTTCCTTCTCCCTGAATGTATTTGGGTTTTCCTTGATCGACTGAACCTTTCTAACTGTCATGGATCCCTTACCGCCACCTTACTAATGGATAACAACAACCTTCCACCTATTTCTGTTTACTTGGCAACGCTATCCTTAATGCCCTTTAGATGCCTTCTAATTTAAACACCACGTCTTTGCCTTACCCTGTTACCCGGTTACTGGATCTTAAAACGCTTGTTTCTTCACCTTTTTATTATTTTAATGGTAGCTGGTAAATATCTAAAGACTGTGATTTAATGGTTAATTCATAACTAGACAATCCCGTCAGCTTATTGAGTGATTATTGAATAAATGGCCTTAAAGTATGGACAATATTTTATCCTAATAATTGTTCAATGGAGTAATCTAGAGTTAAATATCCTTTTGGTTCTCATTTTATTGAGAAGTTTTAAAATGGAAATGTTGTTATGTACAACTATTATGGTTGCTTTTATATTTTTATATTATGGTTGCTTTTATATTTTTGTATAGTTATATTATTGTCTTGTTAAATGCCTTAATTGCTTTATAAATTGTCAATATCTTATAAATTGGTTAAATGAATTACCTTTAAGGCATACTGTAATAGTATAGTGGGAAATTAATGAGATATTATGTTCCACTAAGGCCCTTGCCTCATTGTAGGTAACATGGTTGTTTGCGATATCAAATGGTTATATTATTGTTTTGTTCATTACTTTAATAGCTATAAATGTTTCCAATAACTTATAATCTGATTATATGTATTACCTTCAACGCAATACTGTAAAAGTAGTAATGAGTTAGTAATGACGCACTATCATAAAATTCTAGTTGGAAGAAATGTTGGATTAAAGTTGGTGTGCTTATTCACCTTGATAGAACTAGTTGTATTTAGTGTCCATTGCTAAAGGGGTTAATTATAATTTTAGTCATTCTAGTTAGCCTACAATTGATATTACCTATGGTTCAAACCTTTGCAAAGTTTCGACTGGATTAACAGATTCTATTTAATGTTGGTATGAATGGCGCCTTGAAGTAAAGTAGATGACTACCCTTGCATCTTGAATTAAAATAATATTGATTTCCTTGTGCATGCACTTATGTCGGTTCATGTTGAATTTAGTAACCAAATTCTCTTGCACTATGGAATTCTTGTGATGTGTGTTAATTCATAGAACTTTATCGTGCAGTGATCGTCATTGATGTTTTTGGATTTGGCATATTTAGTTTTAGTCTGGATTGTGTTAGCGGGATGTAGACACCTTCATGTTCCTCAGAACAGTCGCCAGCCCTGAGACCTTAAATGGTTAAAATCGATGGGAACCTAGGCTTGAGTGTTGCTTATGTGTCTTGGAGGTCCTAACCATTGCAGGGTAGGACAGGTGGGTAGTCAGTATTTTTATTTGGTCGGTTGATTGTTGTTCTTTACTGGCAGATGTTGATGCGCATCTTAGATCCTTATGTTGACATTGCAGTTGCATGCATCATGATGCGTCATCATGTGGTGGCGTAGAGTATAATGTCTTGTTACCCTTGTACACACGCACACACAAATTTTTTTTTATCACTTGTTATAAAAGGTTTGTCGACGTAACGAGGAGGTCATTACATATGGTATCAAAGCGGGTTCAACCCGTGACTTGGGATCGCTACGGCTTTCATTGTTATGATTTGATTATACTATTTATAATTGAGTTGACTTGTGTGTGTGCAGGTAATCATGGTTAGAGGACGTCATGGAGGCAGACGACGGGGTGCTGGGGAAGGAGGTGCGATGCCTCCAGTAGCATCCACACCTAAGGGGTCTAACCCCCAGGGAGGTGAGCAGGTTCTCAGGAAGGAGCAGATAGCAGTTGGTGATGTAATCAGAATGATGAGATCCTTTTAGCGCATGTCCAAGGCACTGATCAGCCGTTTGGACAGAGATGAGGCCAGGGTGCCGGCACCCACTGAGGTTCCGCTATGTGCACCGCCTGTTACTGGTAGCATTCACCGTGAACTTAAGAAAGTCAAATTTCTTGAGTTCTTTGCTGCCCCAGATGGTGCAACCGCTAAGGCATGGTTGGAGAACATGGCGATGTGCTTCGCACTTCGCGATTATACCTTCAACATGAAGGTCTGCATGGCTGTCTTTCAACTGAAGGGGAGCACTCTTCTATGGTGGAAGATGCTCCTATCGCAGTTGAACATGGATGTTGAAGACGTGTCATGGGAACTGTTCGAGGAACAGTTCCGAGAGAGGTACCTTTCAGAGCAATTCATTGAGCGTCATCTCAATGAGTTCAATGCCTTACGATAGGGAGGTCGTATGGTGCCTGAGTACAAGGCCCATTTTATAGAGTTGCTCTGGTATGCTTTGCACCTTAACATGGAGAAACTTAAGGTCAAAAGGTTTGTGTTTGGCCTTAACGAAAATCTACGTGCAAAGTTTAGGATTTTAATCTTAACAGTGGGGGTCAGACTAGGACTCCAGTGAGACTAGCAGGGCAGGGTTCATTTGGAACCCACCAGCACCAGACACTAGCGAGACATACACCGGGATATCGTGGCTTCTAGAGGGGATCCAATTTCACTACACCCCAACGACCACCGCCTCAGCAGCGGACACCTTATCAGGGACCACAACATCAATAGCAGCGCCGCTCACAGCAACAGTAGTTTAGGCCTGTTTAACAGCACATACTAGGGTTCCAGGTCAGTGGGCCGTCATCTTCTACTTCGGGTATTAGGACTACTGAGTCGAAGAAGGGGTGTTGGACGTGTGGGGAGCCACACTACCAGTGCAACTGTCCTGTGGAGAGGACCAGAGCATCTGGACCAGTCGGACCCATTACAGTGGGAGATATGGGAATGGCCCATCAGATTCATGCAGTGGTGAATAACCGCTAGGAAGATCACCAGTCGACTGTGCTCGAGATGACAGGTATTGTCATTGACCAGACCCTTAGTATTTTGATAGATCCTGGTGCTATCGAGAGTTTCATTTCTGGTGTAGCACTAAAAAGGATTAAGGTAAAGGAAGTTGAAAAGGATGAGCTTAGCTTCATAAAGATGGCTTCGGTAGCCAAACAAAAGGTTGGAGGAAGGGTTATGGGTTATGCCCTTAACCTGGGAGAGTTCGTCATGAGGGTCGAATTGTACGTCACGATATTAGGATCTTATGATGTCGTAGTTGGTATGGATTGGTTGGAATCGCATGAGGCGATACTCAACTGTAAGATGAAACGGTTGAGCTTGATCGATGACGAGGGACAGAGATGTGTGATTGAAGGACGGAACCAGGGAGTTTCCCTGAGGTTCGTCTCTTCCTTACAATTACGGAAGAGTATGCGCAAGGGGTGCAAGATTTATGCGATCCTTGCGCTAAATGAGAAGGGAGTAGTGGAAGGTCTAAAACACCTTCCGGTGGTGAGAGAGTTTGCAGATGTGTTTTCGAAAGAGTTACCTAGGATGCCGCCAGAGAGGGAATTGGAGTTTACCATAGATCTAAAACCAGGGACTGAACCGATAGCAAGAACGCCTTACTAGATGTCGACCCCAGAGTTACAAGAGTTGAAAATGCAACTGAAGGAGTTGCTGGACTTGGGACTGATACGTCCTAGTGTGTCACCGTGGGGTGCTCTGGTTATTTTCATACGAAAGGATGGATCATAGAGGCTTTGCATTGACTACTGTCAACTGAACAAGGCTACGATCAAGAATCAGTATCCATTGCCAAGAATTGATGATCTGTTCGATCAAATGAAGGGTGCGACGGTGTTCTCCAAGATTGATTTGCTATCAGGGTATCACCAGTTGCGGATCAAGGAGGATGACGTCCCTAAGACCGCCTTTAAGACAATATTTGGACATTACGAGTTTATTGTTTTACCATTTGGACTGACAAATGCCCCAGGAGTATTTATGAGTTTGATGAACAGGGTGTTCCGCGAGTACTTGGATAAGTTCATATAAATATTCATTGACGATATTTTGATCTACTCTCGGACGACAGAGGAGCATTATGAGCACTTGTGCTTGTTACTACAATGTCTGCGAAAGCACAAATTGTTTGGGAAGTTGTCCAAATGCTCTTTTTATCAATCGAGGATTCACTACTTAGGGCATGTCATCTCCGGCGAAGGCATCACCATGGATCTAGCCAAGGTTGAGGCTATTATGGAATGGCCTGCGCTGACGAATGTCACAGAAGTTCATAGCTTTATGGGTTTAACAGGATACTATCGACAGTTTGTCGAGGGGTTTTCGAAGATAGCAAATTCGATCACAGAATTGCAGAAGAAAAACAAGAAGTTTGTTTGGATCGAGAAATGCGCGGAAGCATTTCGGAGGCTTAAAGAGTTGTTGACAACAACGCCGATACTAAAGGTCCCTAACATGGATGCAAACTTCTTGGTATGCACTGACGCATCCAAGGAAGGTTTAGGCGGAGTCTTGATGCAAGACAGACGAGTGTTTTCTTACATTTTGAGGAAACTGAGAAGGCATGAGGAGAACTACGCAATGAACTATTTGGAGTTATTATCCATCGTATATGCCTTGAAGGTTTGGAGACACTACCTTGTTGGATGAAAATTTGAACTAGAGACTAATCATTGTGGACTACAACACATTTTTATGCAAAGCGACTTGAACGCGCGACAACGGCGTTGGTTGGAATTGCTTAGCGAGTACGAATTTGAGATTACGTACATAAAGGGAACAATGAAACGAGTGGTGGATGCTTTGAGTCGGAGACCACGCATCTTCTCGGTGTTGCCCCTTCAGATGAATCTACGTGAGAAGATTCTCACTTTACAACGTGATGATGACTAGTACAAAGAGGTCGAGGGTTTTATTGGACAAAACACAATGATGGTACCACGATATGAGGGATTTTCATTTGATAGAGATGGGCTATTGAGGTTTAAAAGTCGGATTTATGTACTTCCAAATGACGAGTTGAGGATGTTGATCCTGAGCGAGGCTCATAGAGTCATTTACATGGCTCACTCGGGAGTCACGAAGATGAGGGCAGAACTTAAACCCTTATTTTTCTGGAAGGGAATGAAGGCCGACATAGTCAACTATGTGGCCATATGTCTAGAATGTCAGCAGGTAAAGGATGAACATAGACACCCAGCAAAATTAATACAACCACATACCATTCCAGAATCAAAATGGGAAGTTATTTCGATGGATTTTATTGTTGGATTACCACTGATGGAAAGGAGACATGACTCGATTTTTGTAGTAGTAGACACTCTGACGAAGAGTGCTCACTTTATTCCTGTGTGTATGACGTATCAGGCACCTGACATAGATAGAGTTTTCATCAGTGAGATTGTAAGGCTGCATGGCATGCCTAAAAAGATTATATCTGACCGAGGATTGGTGTTTACAGGACGATTTTGGACAAGTTTCCAAGAGGCCTTGGGAACTCAACTTAACTTTAGTACTGCGTATCACCCAAAGGTTGACGAACAGACCGAGCGAACGAACCAGACCTTGGAGGACATGTTGCACATGTATGTAATGGACCAACAAAAGCGTTGGGAAGAATTCTTGCCACTAGTAGAGTTCACTTACAACAACAGTTACCATAGCACCATTAAGATGGCGCCTTTCGAGTTTCTTTACGGGCGACCATGTCGAATGCCCTTGAGTTGGGATCAACTTGAGGATAGGGTCCTGGTGGGACCAGAAGCGATCCAAGAAATGGAAGAGCAAATGAAAACCATAAGACAAAGGATTAAAGAAGCGCAAGATCGACAAAAGAGTTATGTCGATGCGCACTGAGTCGACCGTAGTTACGAGGTCGGCGATCGAGTCTTCTTGCAGGTCAAACCGCATAAGAGTTCGATCAAGTTTGGGAAGGGAGATAAAATCTCTCCTAGGTTCATGGGACCTTTCGAGATTGTGGAGAGAAAGGGGCTCATGTCCTATCAACTAGCCTTGCCTGATTCCTTGAGGCGTATGCACAATGTTTTTCATGTATCGGTTTTGAGACATTATATTAGTGATCCCACACATGCGATTGACATGAGTTCCTTGCAGGTATCGGATGAGGGAGCGCTCACAGCTGAGCTGGTCCACATCTTAGATCATCGCATTCGACAGTTATGACGTCGAATGGTAGATCAGGTCAAGGTCCAGTGGGACAATAATAGTTCGCACTCGGCGACCTGGGAGGACGCATATGATATGCGCCAGCAGTTTCCATTTTTGTGTGATAGATAGACATATGATACTGTGATACATTTATTTCGGAATTTATACTATGAAACTTCAGGACAAAGTTTAGACCAAGAGGGGGTGTATGTAACATCCCACTCTGTCACACTGAGAAAACTTATTCTTTGAGGACACTTGCTCACAAGTGATCTGGACTATTATGATATTAAAACATTTGTCCTTGAATTGTGATGTGTTATGATAGATGACATGATGTTTTACTGCATTGACATAGATAGGTGTTATTGACTCAGTTTTAATGAGTGTGCAGGGTTTTGGAACTTGAGGATGCAGAGGCATCGACGGAACCCCTTGGACTTTGGATCGAGTCAGGGAGTGTGCTTTTGGGGTTTGATTGTTTTACTGTGATTTTAGTACATTTTATTAGATGATATGATGTGTACATGTTCTGATAAGATTGTTGATGATGAAGGTTGATGATAGCTTTCCGACCAGACTCACAGATGGAGTAAAGGGGCCACACACAACTACTAGAGAGGTTGAGGGAGAGGTGTGGACAACAACCCTGCCACAACCTACTAGCACTCCCGCCATGGCTCAAACTATAGGTTAACGATTACCTAGTTTGAGAGGACCCACGATGCCACGAGGGCAGACTGTGACATTCGTTCGCGATGATTCCAAGGGGTGCGCAATAAGGAGGGGGCCTTATTCCTTAGAAGCCCTTAGTCTCCCACAAGTTCACCTAGCGAAGTGTTGACTCCAGGGGTTATTGATGTCTACCAATCAGTCAAGAGGCGAGCGACACCCTTGGAGCACATGGTGCATCCTGAAGGGAATGTCACACAAAAGAAACACTAGAGGCGAGTGGCACCCTTGGAGCACGTAGTGTGTCCTAAAGGGTATATCGCGTTGATGATGTTAAAGGAACGAACCTAGATGGCCCTAAGACTAGTATCTCATTAAGAAATTTTAAAACAACTTCCCTAATTAAAATGTCGCCTAGTTCAAAATCTAAGTCCTAAGTCTAAAACTTCGCAAGGGGTAAAATTTTGTCTACCCTTGAGAAAATATATCTAAAAATTTTAAAATGGTAAAATTTAAAATAAAAACCATTTAAGTAATAATTTTGGTCTTCATAAATTTTTTGGGGTAAAATGAAGAGAGTAATAATTTAATTAAACGTTGTGGATATAAAACATATAGAATAATTTAATTGTTTAACTTGTGAAAGTGTAAAAGATATTAAATTATTAATAAAAAGGAAAAGGGGTTAATTTGCGCAACTGTCATTTTGGCTCTAATAAAAAGGGGAAAGAAGGGAATAATAAAAATTAGGAAACTAAGGAATGGAGGAAACGTAATAAGGGAAAGAAGGGAACTTATGGTAGAAAGCAAGGGGTCAACTTAGTAAAGAATCTACAATTAAGAACCATCTAAACTAAACTAATTTAGCAACTTCATTTTAGGAAAAGTATTTAAAACCTGTAAGGGAATCTAGGGACACCTAGGAGTAAATTTAGGAGTAACTCTATGTGGGTGAGGGAAATGAGACAATTAATAAATTAAAGAAAATAATTATTGGAGGAAAGTGGGGGATGTATGACACTTATTCGATGGAGAATTTTTAGAAGTTTTTATTTAAAAATTAAATTAAATAAGATTTAGGGAAACTTTGGAAGTTCTAAAACTCTATAAAAGAGAGGAAGGAGGAGGAAGAAGATGATCGGTTGTTAGCGTAATGTTACGCTGCCGGATTTGTGACTTGACTGATTACTTGTGGGGAGTTGGGTTTTCCCAGCTCAGATAGGAGTGGTAGCTCGGCCTTGCGAGGTGAGCTGGGAGATAGACATACCATATGGATATTGTGTGGCCCCTTTATGGATCGGGGAGCTAAGGGGGAAGCAGAGTACCCCTAGCATTGGCTGGGAGGTACCAATGTAGTCTCGACATTCAGTGAACAGGAGTGGCACAGAGTGCGTGGACGTTGTTCGAAGTGGGCGAATAGGAAACATTACGCTTCTTGCTTGAATGATACAAAGATGTAGGACTTATGACCTAGATCTGCATATGTAATGAGTAGAAAAATGATTAGCTTAATCAATGTTTAGTTCTTGTTGGTTGACTGTTTTTTTTTATATACTTCGGCGATTGAGTAGAAAAATATTTAGCTTAATCGGTGTTTAGTTCTTGTTGGTTGACTGTTTCTTTTTATATACTTCGGCGATTGAGTAGAAAAATATTTAGCTTAATCTGTGTTTAATTCTTGTTGGTTGACTGTTTTTTTATATTTCGGTGATTAAATTTGTGTAACGAATGCAAAAATATTAACATTAAGTTTTTGCATCTATGGGTGCCCAATAAATCCATTGTCAACTAAGAGCAACTCTGATTAGACGTAAGAACCAACCTAGTCTCCCATAATAATAATACTAAATTTCTTAAATATTCTATTAAGAAAATTGCAGATGTGATGCCTTGTATTATTTATCAGGGAGAAGCTGGGCCTTCCATTTCTGGTTCCTCTGATCCTTCCAGTCAAATATGATAAGTTCATTTCCATTTTCTATTTCTCCATTTCTCACATCTAGATTCAATTTGATGTTATTTGCACACCTCATGGCATCATAATCGAATGTCCATAGAACAATGTCCTCTGCAATGTCATCTTTGTATTTTCCCTTGTATACATGTTCAATACCAGTCAACAAAAACTAAGCATTGTAGTAACAAATTGGACAGTTCCAATGCAACCCTAAGACCCTGGCAATCCAAAACCCTAGGTTGTGCTTGACAACACTATGGTGAATGAAGGGATTGTGTAAAATGAGACTTTTGTACAATCCAGAGGAGAGGCTATACTTAACAGTGAAACAAAAAGGGAAAAGGGAGAAAGAAAACTTTACCCTGTTCGAAGACTTATGCCCGCGCTTTAGAGAAATGTCGTTTCCCTTATTCACCAAAGAAAACGCTGGGTAACCATCTGAATCCTGGTTTTCAATGCCCATTGGTCGTGTTTGATCCATTACTGGCAAAGGATTCATCACACTGATCATAAAAAGATCGTAAAAAGATCCCATTGCCAGTTTTTGGAAAGATTGTCACCTCGATTGTATTGATGACTCTGAATATAATATGTTGTGGTGTTTATTGTGTTAAATGACTCGTGGATCTGCCGGTGAGAAGCCACGCTATGAGAAGTTGGAATCAAGAAACAATCTCTTTATTTCTTAAATGACTTTTTCATAAAAGACTCTTTTTATTAAAATATTTTGCTGTCCCAGCCTGCGTTTTTTCCTGGAGATGTGACCTTTCAAGTTTATCTCGTTGGAAGCATTCCTTCTCCTTGAATGTGTTTGGGTTTTCTTTGATTGACTAAACCTTTCTGACTGTCACAGATCCCTTACCGCCACCTTACTAATGGATAACAACAACCTTCCACCTATTTATGTTTACCTGGCAGCATTATCCTTTATGCCCTTTAGATGCCTTCTAATTTAAACACCACATCTTTGCCTTACCCTATTACCCGGTTACTGGATCTTAAAACACTTTTTTCTTCACCTTTTTATTATTTTAATGGTAGTTGGTAAATGTCTAAAGACTATGATTTAATGGTTAATTCATAACTAGACAATCCCGTCAGCTTATTGAGTGATTATTGAATAAATGGCCTTAAAGTATGGATAGTATTTTATCCTAATAATTGTTTAATGGAGTAATCTAGAGTTAAATGTCCTTTTGGTTCTCGTTTTATTGAGAAGTTTTAAAATGGAAATGTTGTTATGTACAACTATTATGGTTGCTTTTATATTTTTATATTATGGTTGATTTTATATTTTTATATGGTTATATTATTGTCTTGTTAAATGCCTTAATTGCTTTATAAATTGTCAATATCTTATAAATTGGTTAAATGAATTACATTTAAGGCATACTGTAATAGTATAGTGGGAAATTAATGAGATATAATGTTCTACTAAGGCCCTTGCCTCATTGTAGGTAACATGATTGTTTGCGATATCAAATGGTGATATTATTGTTTTGTTCATTACTTTAATTGCTATAAATGTTTCCAATAACTTATAATCTAATTATATATATTACCTTCTACGCAATACTGTAAAAGTAGTAATGAGTTAGTAATGGCACACTATCCTAAAATGCTAGTTGGAATAAATTTTGGATTAAAGTTGGGGTGCTTATTCACCTTGATAGAACTGGTTGTATTTAGTGTTCGTTGCTAAAGGGGTTAATTATAATTTTAGTCATTCTAGTTAGCCTACAATTGATATTACCTATGGTTCAAACCTTGGTGAAGTTCTGATTGGCTTAATAGATTCTATTTAATGTTGGTATGAATGGTGCCTTGAAGTAAAGTAGATGACTACCCTTGCATCTTGAATTAAAATAAGATTGATTTCCTTGCGCATGCACTTGTGTTGGTTCATGTTGAATTTAGTAACCAAATTATGTTGCATTGTGGAATTCTTGTGATGTGTGTTGATTCATAGAACTTTATCGCGCAGTGATCGTCATTAATGTTTGGGGATTTGGCATATTTAGTTTTAGTCTGGATTGTGTTAGTGGGATGTAGACACCTCCATGTTCCTCAGAACATTCGCCATCCCTGAGACCTTAAATGGTTAAAATCGATGGGAACCTGGGCTTGAGCATTTCTTATGTGTCTTGGAGGTCCTAACCATTGCAGGGTAGGATGGGCGGGTAGTCAGTCTTTTTATTTGGTTGGTTGATTGTTATTCTTTACTGGCAGATGTTCATGCATGTCTTAGATCCTTATGTTGACATCGCAGTTGCATACGTCATGATGTATCGTCATGTGGCGGTGCAGAGTATAATGTCTTGTTACCCTTGTACACACGCACACACAAAAAAAAAATTGCACTTGTTATAAGAGGTTTGTCGACATAACGAGGAGGTCGTTACAATTCTCACCTTAGCAGGAATGTTGAATTTCAGTCAAAAAAAAAACTTATTAACCTTTAATTTCTCTGTGTTCAGATGCGGAGCATATCTGAGAAACTCCATAAACCTAGCCTCATGTTCGGGTATTGTACGACTTCCTTGTCGTAAAGTGTTGAATTAATTAAGTTGGTCCTCAATGAACTCATTAGATAGGTACCTCTCTCATAATTGTTTCTCAAACAATTCCCATGAAACATCTTCAACGACCATGTTCAGTTGTGGTAAGAGTGTCTTTCACCAAAGAAGTGCACTCCCTTTGAGTTGAAATACTGCAATGAAAACCTTCATGTTGGAGGTATAATTACACAATGAGAAACACATTGCCATATTCTCCAACCAAGCTTTGGTGGCTAAACCATCCGTGGAACCTAAGAACTCAATAAATTTCACCTTCTCGAGTTCTCTATGAACACTACCAATAACTAAAGGAGGGTGTTGTGAACCCTTATTGGGAACAAACTCCCTTCCCTCATTGCGATCAAGGTGATTTATCAATGCCTCTGACATTCTCTGAAAAGACCTCATCATACCCATGACATATCCCACTGCAACTTGCTCTTGGTCGATAGTTTTCTCTTCTCCCTTGGGTGTGGATGTACTTGGAAGAGACATACCTCTTCATCCCGCACCCTTATGTCTACTCATTCTCTTTCCTCTAACCATGATACCTATCATAAAACAAATTCAAATTATATTAATGATACATCTTCAATTAAATATAAGAACTGAAATCCGTAACGGATCCAATATCGCAGAATGGAATCCTCTCTGATACCATATGTAACACCCCTCATTTTACACAACAACAAAAGTAAGAGAATATAGTGGAAGTAGCATTTTATTTACGTCCCATGACACAACTAAATTCATCATTGAACATACAAATAAAGCATTACTTACCTACAAATTTACAATTTGTAACGACTCTCTTTACATATTCAAAAAGATGTGTAAGATGATAAAATAAAGTTAAACTTTGATAACATTATGTAACTTGTTAACACACAAGACAACACATTTTCAAAAGATTATATATACAAATTGTTCACGCATCTTGCGCACAAATCTTCAATTAGGAGTTACATAAATTTCGCAAGTTAAAAATTTCGCGCCAAAGAGTAAGCATAAAACCCAGCTAAATTTTCAGACGTAAAGTGTATCACTTTGATACAAAATCAACAAGTGTAATAATACAATAACATATATATATAGGATGGTTATGAATGTTTCTTTCAACTAATAATACAATTGTTTCTTATTTAATTAATGAATATCACTTTAGAAATTATTACTATAGTTAATCAGTGTAAGTACATAACTGGTGAGCAACTACAAGTAAATCATCATTATAATTATTAATCAACTTAATGCATTGCTTGCGTAGTCCCAAGGTCACTTATAGAAATTCTTGAATATTCTATCTATAACTTCATGAAATTATCTATCTACGCAAAAGTATAAACATTATTACAATAAAATCCATGGAAAATCAAACAATTCAATATTCTATACGAAAATGCCTCGTAAAAGTCTTATTTTAAAGATCAACTATCTAAGATCAGAAACAATTTAGTTGAAAGGAACACATGCATGATTAGACTGTCATCCAAAGGAACAGTTCTACGCTAAAATGTTTTTCCTTTTTTTTTAAACTTGAAAAGCTTTATTCGATGATGGCCCTATGGATTGAATTGACACAATTCAAGGATGATGAATTATGGTGTTTTTAATAACGAACTAATAGAATAGTTTATTTTACTCCTTTTAAAGCGATGTTCCTTATTCTACTAAGTATGAACATCTGTTGTACGAGCACTAGACGTATTGCAAATAAAGGATTAAGGACTTATGTCATCAAGTTAAGAGTTCACCATTAATGCGTACTCATAGTCCTCACTTCTGCATGCTTGACGTTTGTAGTGTTGACAACCACCCAAAGAGGTGAAATTACACATACAACATTACTGTAGAAAGAAATCTACGAACTCCGAAAATTATTCAAATTTAATCTCAAGCTACAGTGCCTTATTAATAATCCTCATAGACTTGAGTCACATACGCAAAATCAGGATGAAAAGAAAGGTTGCATATCCTGTAAATGATCCCAAACTGAGAGTAAATTATATCTAGGTGTTGGGACTTGAAGATAACTTATTTATACATAGTTACTCCAGAAGTGGGCACGTCCTTGGAGATGTATGGTAACAAGGACTTCAAAAACCACTCTAAGAGGGATTCCAGAGGAATGGCTACCTTAATCATTCTCTTTCTCCTATGCCACTCATGAATATGGTCAGATATATGAGTGGCCTTATTCTATTGAAAATTCAACAACATATTACTGCCAGCATCATAGTGAGTTGAGAGTTAAAAGTGATTAAGAAAGACCAACTCCAAATCATGGAATGTGCAATAGGATGTCGCCTTCAATTTAATATACCACTTGTAAGTGAATCCGATGAGAGTACGTTGAAAGATGAATAATCATATAAAATCATTATTCAATGAGTTGGATGAACACCATAGGTGGAAATTCATAACATGGTCACTATGATCTTCACCAACTTTTCCTTTGACTTTAGCAATATCCAAAGGAAATTTGGTTGGGAATGGTAGCCAATTAGGATCGTGAAACATAGGTTCATTCGTCAACTTTTAAAGATCCATAAAATTAAGAGTTTCCAGGAAGGGGAGACTTGGTTGTTGCATTGTACTCCAACTTTTGGAGGGGGTTCCCATAGGTTGGTTGGCATAAGGAAATGAAGAACCTAGATTGTTACTTGCACTAGGTTATGAGGAACAATTCACCTAAACTTTGGGGTTTTGATAAGAAGGTTGAAATCCATGACCGTAAGGATGTAATCCCCCTCCAAACTGGTTATATATTTGAAAAGGATAGCTCCCAGTGGGTTCCCCCTACATTGGCATAGATCCAAGCAAGGGGTTCCAAGATGATTGGAAAGGGTTACCCAATAGCGACACCTCCAACCATACCAAAGAATGTGATCAAGTTGGACGTAGATTACATGTCGATAGATTAAAATCCATCACTCAGGGAAGGTACCCATCCTATAGAAATATTAGGACATGAGGATGTAAAAATCCCACTCCCGAGGGAGGGGTTTGATGGAGAGATATGGCCCCCACACAACGAAAAGATTGGAAGGCAGTCAAAGAACTCTCAAAATGAATGCTAGAAACTTAGAGAGTCAGTTGAGATCCAAACGCCATGTTCTGCAATATGAATTACTAAATTCCAAACATAAATGCATTAGATATGAAAGGTAGTGATCATACCACATTCAAAGGTTAAGTGGACCCAACTACTAGTGGCATGGAGATACCAATTGACACGACTATTTTGGATTGAACCACATGATTAATTTGGTATGAGACACCAGGAGGATAAATTACTTTGGATATGATTGTTGACGTGGGGATTGCAGGGATCCCCAACCCAAAAACTTTTGAAGTTCCTTCCATTACGACCATTATGGGATTTGTAATTCGCAAAATAATTGGACTGTTGGTTCTAGTTAATGGAGAATTAAAAGTACAAACAAAACCTTCAACTTCAAGGTTAGATATATGCATAACCTCTAGTACTAAAGATTTTGTCTCTATTTCTTCAATTTATACAAAGTCAACTCGACTAATCGGTACAGAAGTATCAGTTGGGTCGATTCGACACCTCTTAGGAGGGGGCAGAGAATTTATAGCAATTTGTTTAGGGGGAATACCTTCAAGTATCCACAATCAATGTAGTGGCTTATCAACTACTTTAAATAAAATATTCAAGGTTTTTGCCAACACACCCACCTAAGTCCTCTACGCACAAAGAGATCACCACTAAAAAGGAAAATTCCATAAGAGATATAAACCAAGAAAACAAATTTTCCAATATCTCGATTCAAGTGGATTAGGTCTTAATATCACAATAGAAACAAAGTGAGGTGAGGACCTTCTAAATGAATTTATGGGTTGATTAAGTCTCGTGAACCCATGAATGAAGGAGTCAGAAAAAATCACCCTGACCTCCACTAACCATCCTTATCCAGTGCAACTACCCTCACTTTGTAGGGAACTTTCAAGTAGTACTGAAAAGTGTGATTCAAGTTCTATTACAAGTACGATGGGAAACCTCACGTAGTCACCTTGTGTGTCAACCTAGATAATAGGTCGGTGGGATACCAACACGTAGTTAGTGTCCAGGGGGTAAAATTGATAGTTTAGATCAAACGTATGCGAAGGGTAACAAATCCTGAAGCTTCAAAAGTGTCACCTCTCATAGAGGTAAGGGCACTAGAAAAACCCCCAAATACGATCTTTTCTCTATGCTAACTCAAGATTTTAAAGGGTTATCTCCTTGACTCTCCTTCACGTGACCTTGTGTTTAGCTCCTGTGATAGAGGAGGCTTTGAACTATACTTATAAAAAAATTGGATTCGACTCTCCCTACCATAGACTCTTATGATTTATTTAGGTTGGCCCTAGAGAGTTTACTCTCCACCCTAATCAAAGGCCCTAGGCTAAGCTATTGGTGAACCCTAGAAAATGGTTAGTAGTTGATTTTAGTTATGACCGTTTGTTTTAATGGTTGTTTCTTAAGTAAAAAATGAATGGACATGAAACTTAGTGATGTGTATTGATGCTTGGATAAACAATAACAATTACACTTGAGAATATTGTTGATATGAAATAGGATAATTTATTCAAAATAAAGAGGTGTAAGATATGGATACTAGTGCACTTCTTTTAAAAGAAATGTTTCATTTTCAATGCAATGAAAGTGCAATTATTTCAATTTCAATGCAATGCAGGATTCCATTAAAACCTACAAAATCATATGCAATGCACCAAGTTAATGAAAAATGCAACTTTTTCACTTTTCACTTTATATGATAGAAATGCACCCTAGAAACTAACCCTAAATTAAAACTGAAATATTTTTGTTTTTTCTGAAAAGTACAAGAGAAAATTACAAAACAAAACATGCATACAATGAAATTTTTCTTTCTAAATGGATATCTAAAAGGGTAAGGAAGAATTTTCACAAGAACATTCTCTTACACTTCTATTTATATAACAAAATCAAGAAGACAAGAAGGTAGACGAAAATAAATATTTTACTAGATGACTCCTAGAAAGAGTTGTAAAACCAACTCAGCATGTAGTATACAGTTGACAAATCTTTCTAAATCCCTAAAACCATGAAAATCCAAATGACAACCTTGACCAAACAAGAAAGTTGATTTTTTTTTCTTATAATCTTGAAATAAAATAAACAATTTTTGAAACCAAAAAGCATTTCTCAAAGACTCACGGGATCTAGGAAGACCCTATAGTACCAAAACCCTACTTCCAATGATCTTAATAAAAGAGAAAACTCAAACACAGGCCATGTACGTGATTGTACCAATCACAAGTTATGTATGTATGTGATTATTCTTAATAAATTCAATGTATGTACATGACTTTACTGAAAGGAAAATGTGTACACCTAGTAAAAACCACTAAAACTTGATGGAACAGGGCATAGAATACTCGGGAAGGATTACAAAAATTAATAGAATGCTAGATAGTTGTAAAAGACATAAAAAAGATTCAAAATAAATACAAACCACAAGTAACCCTAATGATCCAAAAAGGGATAATCCCTAGTGGAGTCGACAATTATATTACGAAAAACAATGTCTTGTGGCTATGGGCCAAGGACACAATAGAGTGATACCCTAAAATACCACTCTTAGACTCAAATCAAGCAATCAATTAAAAGTTATTACTTGACAATAACTAAGTTTCAATGGAGAGAGAAGAAAACAAACATGGATTTCAACATTTGATGTCGATCCCACACGAAGAATTTCGTTCTACCACTCTTTTGCAACAACCTTTGAAATCTCTTGCACACAAAGAGACAAGCAACTACAAATAGATAGTTATCTGATAATCAACTAAGGCATGAAAATTACAAATTTCATAATAGATTCGAATTAGAATATGTAGTATACAATAATAACATGAATCAACATATGAAATTGGATGACAACGAGAGATATTTTATTATGAACAACATAAAAAGTTTGTTACAATCTGTAATCGTTGCGACACGGTCCCGAAATTGGGATCCAAGTTCCTCCAACCAAGGCCAGAGATGATCAACAATACCTCCAATACATTTTTCTCACACAGGTCTAAGGAATACAAATGATTTCTTCTTGACAAGATAGGGAGGACACATCTTCTAAAAACAAGGGTTTCCAAATGGAAGGGAAAATCTTAGATGCAAGGGGAAAACGGGAATTTCAGGACTATAGTGAAAATGCTAGCATAAGGATGCATTTCTCTCTTATTTTTTTCCTCCACCCCAATTCTCTAATTTGTATACCCTTTTGATAGTTGGATTAGTTATGGATGGGATACATGAGGCCAGGAGCCCGAGGAACTCGTGAGCTTTGACAATAAAGTTGAAATTATTATTTTTTTGAGCCAAATTAACATGTACACGGGTTTTTGACTGGAAACAAGCATATTTACATGGGATGCTTCAATGATATGTGCATACATTAACCAAAATAGGTTTTATTGAAGTATTTTTAGGAGGAAAAGGGGGAAAAAGGTCATGGAAGCAGGAAAAAGGATCCAACACAAGCTAATAAGTCATCATAGGCATATGTGGTGTCAAAGGATTCTATAAAACATAGATACATGCATCAATGCATATGAGAATTCCTGGACATGCATATGAAATGCTTGTAGAATCTGACTAATCTCTTTTTATATAGGAAATATTGTTGCTATGATATATTGAATGTGACTAATGATGGATTATGTATCTAGGTATAGTTTATAGCATGGATAAAAGTGGTGATGATAATGTGACTACTTATGATATCCATCCCCGTGAAGTGAAAATGAGGATGGTAAAAATGGTGATAAAGTGGTTGGAGAAGAGGGCTTGTGAGCTTCTACAAAATACCATCTAATAGAGTAGTATCAAGTAATTGATAACAACCATAATTGTATGCAAATGAATTTCTTATAATGCATAAACGATGAAGGTAATTGAGGTAACAATTCCCTCATTTAAAATTGAGTATTTGAATCTATGTGTAAAGGAAGAAGGCCTTAAGTATACAAATTTTGGTTAATTCGTGAATGAAATTATATGAGATTTAACTGCATATTATGACATGTTGATTATGAGATCATAGCCAGGTCAAGTCAGGAGACACATTCCTTCTATAAAAATTAATGCCAATAGAGGTATCCTTGTGTGAGGCCATGTTGTGTTTGGATATAGAAGGATTATAACACCACACAAGAGCTTAATGGTCTTGTCCTATATAATCAATGTTTGGATTGCAACCATTTTTCCAACACTGAGAATCACTAAGGGATTATGCTCCTAGTGTTGTGTATGGGTCAAAGAGGAAGGTATCCAAATGGTCAATAAAGTAAATGGGGGATATTTTGGATGATGTTTTGAGGTGTGGCATAAATCTTCCAACTCACCATGGTGAAATACATGACATAGATATGTGGTATTCCAGAGCCAATACATTGGTGCATTGTGTAGATGTGGAAATGGGTATTGGCACATTATTTTATTATTGGTAATGATTTATTTCATAATGCATGTATAAGAAATGATAAATTCCCTCCATTTAATATGACTAATAGCTAGAAGTTATTGAATTTTCAAAGTAATGTAATTTTGATATCACTTCATGCACTTATTGCAACTGTTGCAATGGAATGATAATGGGCATGAATACTAACAATTTGTTTGGTTGAATGAAAGTTGAGAAACCTTGTAGGTAGAGTGGTCTTTGATATGGAAATAATGTAATCCCATAATGAAGATTCATACCTACTACTGGAAAGAGCTAAAAATTATAAGAAGGAATCTCATGCTTGGGAAATTTAATTTCCTATATAAAATATATTTGGAAATTAATAAGATAAATTGTTATGATGATATCTCACGATGATTCTATGTTTGTGATACATATGATATAATGTATATTGAAGATTGAAATCTCAGGAAGAAGGCTATTTTTACAAAACTAGAACCTTATGATTGCCACAGGGTGCATATTTCTAGAAGATGTCTGACATTAATTTGGTGCTCTCCTTGCAAGTGAAAACATTAGAAAATGATGTATATCCCAAGCAAATGGATGCCTAAGCTTGGAGGGTGAGTATAGAAAGGAAGAGGAAACCTAATATTTCATATGGCATAATGGTTGGAATCATGGGGGTGTGTTGGAAAAAAAGGATAGTGAGTTTAACCCTTTCCCATGGAAGATTTGTGAAGAACATGCTATACCTACAAATCAGTGTTTCTTATGGTTACAAGACTACTCTTGAATAAATGTTACATTGCGGATTTGATGACTCATGTGTAAAATATAATTGTTACATGATAATGGATATAATGTGTATGTTTTGATGATGGTTGTATAGGAATAACTAAAGAGGAAGGCATGGAATAACTAAAGTCTAGTGGACTTGTTATAGCTAAGAAGAAGCAATGTGGGAGCTAGAAGATGCAATGTAGGAGGCACATCTACAAGTATTGAAATTCAGGATATTCCATTATCACAATTAGAGTTCATGGAGAGAAAAATATAAGACTTTCCATCTGACCTTGTACTATATCCATAGAGTGAAGTTGTACAACTTGAGGGATTGCATTGCCGAGAAGCGAGTACACTTCCTTGGGTTGTGAAAGTTCATGGGAATGGGATCATGTTTGTTGGAATTGTTGTTGTAATTACAAATTATGAAATATGATGTGGATGGAATCCCAGTGGAAGTGGTATTGAATGAGGGGAAACAAGTTATTTTTGGTTCCAATTGTTGCAATATTTACTGGACTATGAAATAATTATGTATAGATTTGGGACGAAGCGCATATGTATATATGTTCTTGGGCCAGAGTGCCTATGAGTATATGTTTTGGGTTGAGGTTCATGTGTATCTATGTTTATTAAAGGTCGAAGAGCCTAGCATTATAATCTATATGTAAACATGTATGGCATTGTGCACTAACGATAGTGAAAAAATAAGGGGGAGGGGATGTAACATCCTCTATTTTAATCCAATAATTCAATGGTGCAAATGTGACTTAAACTGGTGAGTTGGTATGTCTCAGGATAGACAACCTATATTGATCAATATGGCCAAGGGCCAAGCTATTAAAATTGTATAATGAATTATTAGTAATTACACATCGCTAGTTGTGATACGAGAGGGAAGATAATGAAGAGAGACATGATTCCATAAGGGAAGGGGATTTAATGGGAAACCTGTGTCCATTTCTTGAGTTAATGTGGAATTACCTTATAAGCCTGCATTTGACTTATTAGACACTCAAACATTGAATTCATGTAAAAGGGTTGGTGTGTGAGATCACCTCATAGAGTTATTGATAGAAATGTATGAGTACAAGAAATCATAGGAGAAGTGTGAGAGTCAAGAAAATCCTTTAGGGGATTAGTGAGAGTCCAACAAGCAAGGAAAAAGAAATAAATTTGAATGGGTATGGTAGATATCTTTTGTACATGTTGATTTTGGGCAGGAGGAGGAGAGTGGGGTGATGGGAAAGAGCACTAGCCATGGTAGCCATGAAAATTCATCTTATTGGGTTGATTTTGATGTTGGAAATGAGACTGGGTGTATGTAATATCTTAGTGGATTTGTGATATAAATCTAAGAGTGAGGTTGTGTGCATGTGGTTTCATTTATTGTTGAGGAAATGGATCAAGAGTCTTGAGAAGGATATTATGAGTACTCTAAAGGAAAATTTGATAATTATTGGAGTTCCTAGCTATGATATTTCATGGCCAACTATGTGCATTGAAGACCAAAAGGAAGTGGGAAATACCAAGGGTTTGCATGGTAGAAAATGAGGATCCCATTTCTTGGGTTGTGCGAGTTGAAGTGAAAGAGAAATGGTGGATCAGAATTGTAGTTAGAATAGAAAATTGGGAATTGAGTTGTTGAGTGTGTGGACAATGGACAAGAGAGTAGAGAATCCTTATGGACTCATAGATTTAGGTCAAGGGTGGCTTGTTGTTGAGAGAAAATGAACAACAAACCTATGGTTGGGAGGAACGTCCCTTGTATGTAGCCAGCTGGTATTTATAAACATACAAGTGTTGTGTTCTCTATTTTATATGATTAATTCCACTACATAGTTATTTTAATTGGAATGTTGTTGAGTACATGTAAATAACATGAGATCATGGTTTTGTATATGATGTTATATGTGTTAGTAATTTAGCATACTTCTTGCTATTAAATTTAATTACATGGACCATTTAAATCCATTTTTAGCAGGATGAGTATGCTATATTTTATAACTCTTTTCAATGTTTTTAGAAAGAATCTTATTGTATTCAGAAAGTTTTTTTAGCAAGACTATAAGAATTCTATTTTAAATAAGATATTCATCTATGTGTATTAAAAAAAAAACTATTTCCATCTTCTCTCAAAAAAAAAATTGTGTGCTCAATTTTCATGGCAAAAGAACTTATCAACTAAAAATGAGTTTTTGAAAGCTTGTTTAAAGGGTGTTAGATAGATTGAGGGTTGTTGGGATGTGAGGTAGTGTTCTATTGAATCAATTTGCATTCCATATATAATTTGTTGAAACTTGTGTTGTGATATTTTATATTAATCATATATTTCTATAGGAAAATAACTACCAAAATAAAAATTGAAACTGCCAAGATGAAATCTATGTGTGAGCCAGTTGGAATAGGTGGGTGGCCACCGATATACACCTTGATCAATCCTACCCCATTAGGAAGAAATGGTCTCAATTGCATTGAGTTCCCCCATCAGATGAGGAAATTAATGTTGAATTTGGCCCCAGGTGAAGCCTTGGTGCAGGAGCTGCCCTGCTTTGACAACATGATAAAGCTAGAACTTTTGTTGGTGAGTTCCCTTAACCTGTTTTTCCAGGATCTGATTAGTGGATGCATGTTCCATGTAGTCAGGGTTGATATATGTTGGGCTCAATTGTTCTGCTACCTCTGAGGTGTCCAATAATGGTGGAAAGTATGGTCAAAGGAGGTCGATATTAAACACTGGGTGCAAGCCAAGGAAGGGGGGAATGTTATGCTCCAAATAATTGTCACCCATAGCCTTGGTGATGGTATAAGGTACATAATGGAGTGGAATAATATTTCAAGGGGGTCCTGTAAGAAATTCTTTCTGCAAGTACAACCAAACTTTATATCCCACCTGAAACTTGTGTGGTTCCCAGTTGTTGATCATGGCACTACTTATACCTAGAATTGGACTTATGCAAAATATCCTGAACATGTTGGCATATGTGTTGCATTTGCTCGATGAAATGGGTGGCTTTGTCGGCTTCGATTTGCGCATGGGACAATTCTTCGTGTGTGGACACAAGGGGTAGTGCAACATCCATGGCACCGAATGGTTGAAATACTAACCCCACCTAAAAGGGTATGTGGTCAGTTGAGCTATGTACAGCTCTGTTGTAATTGTGATGAACATAGGGAAGACTATCATACCATGTGTGCGGATGACTATAATTTTACATGCCCAAAATTTCCACGATCATCCTGTTGACGACCTTTGTTTGGCCATCCATTTGGGGGTGGAAGGCTATGGATTTGGTGAGCTTAGTGTCCAGTCGTGACCAAAGGCTCGACTAGAATGTTCTGAGGTACCGGTTGTCCCGATCAAAGAAAATGGTTTTTGGTATCCCAAAATGTACCCACACTCGTTCAAAGAAGATATTTATAGTGGCCTATGTTGTGATTCTCTTCTTGCAGGCGACCAAAATCGCCATCTTGGAAAATCAATCAACAAACAAGAAAACACAGTCATTTCCCTGCTTGGTTGAAGGAAGGTATGATATGTAGTCCATCAACATGTATTCCTAGAGAATGTAAGGACTAGGCATAAAGGTTTACATGCCCTATTTCGTGATGGTTGGTTTGGCAATGGCACAGGTCGTGCAGGATCTGATATACTTGCTGACATCATATTGAAGTTTGGCCAGTAGAAATGTTATTGTAACATTACCACCATATTCTCTATGTCGAAGTGTCCTGCCACCCAACTGTAGTGAGATTCTCAAATTAGCTTCATGTGCTTGGTTTATGGAACATAGAGATGCCCAGACGACACAATAACATGTCCTGCAGATGAAATACAATGACAATTATGTTTGTTCCCAACATATGGTAGGTAGTGGTGAAGTCACGATCTTTCTCATAGAGTTGGGGACATCTTGAGGTCTCATGTCCGTAGGAGTGTGGTACCGAGATTAGTGTGGAAACTAGAGCTCGTTTGAGGCATTCAATGACACAATTGGTGCTCCTTGTCTTATACTTGATGTTGAGATGGAACTGCTACAAGTATGTGGACCATTTCTGATGGTAGTTATTATGCAATTTTCTTTGTGTCTGCATGAACTGCAAAGGATTATGATCAGTGTGTATGATTGTCTCCATTCTAAGAATGTAATTCCTTCAATAGCGATAGGCTTGTATAATGGAGTACATATCTTTGTCATAACTTAGGTACTTATGGATCATATCTGATAGAGTTTCACTATGATAGGTCACGGTATGTCCATGTTGAGTCATAACTACACCCATAATACAGTCTAAAGCATATATCTCAAACTCAAATGACTGTTGTAGGTCGGTAAAATGAGATCACCATGGATGAACACAAGCGTTGCTTCAAATCATCGAACACTTTCTGTTGTGACAATCTCCACACAATTTTTTCCTTGCCACCAACCCTGGTCACTTGGATATGGGCCCATGCAATGTGGGGGAATCCCAACATGAACCTGTGATAGAAATTGGTAAGGCCTACGAAGCTTCATAGCTCAATGAGTGTGGTCAGGGCTGGCCAGCCATTGATGACTTAGATTTTGGATGGATCGACATGCACCCCATGCTCATCAATAATTTATCCTAGGTACTGGACCATGTTCATGTCGAAGGAGAATTTTTCCAAATTTTCATATAGTTGGTGTTGTCGTAGAGTGTGCAGAACCTGTTGAATGTGATACAAGTGTTTTTCCCAATTCTTATTGAAATGATTTCATCCAAATACACTATCACAAAACAATTGGTGAAAGGCCACAAGATATAACCCATCATCCTAATGAAAGTTGTTGGGTAATTTTTCAAGACAAAGGGCATGACCAACCATTCAAAAAAACCTTCTTTGGACTTGAAGGTGGTCTTGCATACATCAGTATGCTCTATTGGAACTTAGTGGTAGCTGGACTTTAGATCAATCTTACTAAAGTATTTGGCCCCCTTGAGATGGTCAAGGAAATCGTCAATTCAGGGAATTAGGTATCGGTCCCTGACTTTGATTTAATTTGGGGCCCGATAATCAATATAGATTTTCCATGACCCATCTTTCTTCTGCACAAACATGATTAGGATTCCACAAGGTGACGAGCTTGGGATGATGTGCCTATTTTCAAGTAGCTCTTATATCTAGCACTTGATTTCCTCATTTTCTAACAGAGAACAATGATAGACTATCCCATTTAGTAGCAGTCCACTAGGGATAAGATCGATTGAGTTCTTGACTTGACAGTGCAGAGGTACCCCAATGGGTGAGGAGAATATGTATTTGTATTCTTCTACGACCTTATCCACTTGCTTCTGTTGCATGGAGAGACTTGTCATAGATTCCATGGATGTGTCTGCCACCTTCTACTTACTCTTAGTGTGAATCATGAAGAAGACAAACTTTCCAGTCTGAGATATCACCTTCCTGCATTTCTTGGCAAAGATCAAGGAAATGGCAGTAGATGGGACCACCTCTAATATCCTGTATAATATCTTGTACAAATTAATAATAACACTACGAGGCCTAGACTCATATACAACATGATGTTTCCATAAATAAGGTTGGCCCAAAACAACATCATAAAATTGAAGGGGGGTGACATCACACAATAAATGATCTTTGAAGGGATTAATTCCATAGGCCAGGTGACATTTTTGGATGAGTAAAAGATCGCTTCTTTCGTGGAGCCACCTGATGGTGTATGATTGTGGGTGTGGTGATGTCGGAAAAGCCAACCGCTTGACGACCTCTGCTGAGGTGAGGTTCTTATGGATATTTCTATCAACAATGAAGTATAGTGGAGTAACCTTCACCCACATTTTTGAATGAAAGAGGCACTCACCTTCCTCTAGTTCATCAAGCTCATCGATCTAGACCTTTGTGGCAGTAAGCAATGGTGGCACTAGATTCTGCATCAATAATTTGTCTCCCTTTTTCTAGTTTTGAATTTTAGTCGAAGCCTACATCTGATTCATAGGCTTTCACCTTGACCACCAATGACTATTTTGAGCAACAATGAACGGTGCTATTCTAGGGGATATTATGGAACTCACACCATTTCCCAGTGTCTTTCTTTGTCTTCCCATTGTCCTTCTTTATTTTTGGTTTTGACTGGTTATCCTAAGGCTACCCATCCTTGCTATGCCCTTTGTTCTATGGGTTGGGGTTGCCTTTTCCCTACTTCTATTGTGAGGGGTTTCTAGACCCAAACTTTCATGTTTTATATTTGAAATTTTGCTCGATTTTTAGAACATATCGATAATCCATGCCCAAGGATGAAATTTCCAAACACTCCATTTCTGTCTAGATGTATCTATGTAGACCATCATAGTACTTGAGCACCATATGTCACTCAGATTCTTTGATACCCAACTTGGTGCGTAAGGTGTGGAAGACATTGGTAAACTATGGCAATGTTTGGTCCCTTTCCTTCCGCAGTGTGGTCTATCTTCTATATAAGTCATCATAAATTCCAACATGGTAGTATTGTTCCTTAATAACATCCCTGAAGGAACCCCAAGTGGGTGCAACTACAATCAATGTAGATCCCTATATTTCCTTTTTTCTCACAGAAATTCTCCCACCAATCTTTGACATGGGGGATGACTCCGAGGAGCACAAATGTAATATTTTATCTATCGAAAAAGTTGTGGAAATAAAATACCCTTCTAGAAGGTTTAACCATTTATCTACAACCTTCCCATCTATTTGACCTTCGAATATAGGAATATAAAAATTGATCTGTACCTTGAAGGGGGTGGTGCCTCTGTTTGAGGTATATGTCTCACTTATTAGCAACTGTTGAAGGATTTGTGCAAATTTATCCATCATATTTTTCCTCTGTCACTCAAGGGATTCCTAGAGAAACATTTTGAAAGGATATCTTGTCCCGTTGTCTTTCTTTTCCCCCTACATGGAAAGTTTCTTGGGTGTGTGAGAGTAGATTTCCTCAAGAGAAACAAGATCGACACCCAAATCTCTATACCTTGACCTCGTTGGGGACATGCACTAAAAAATGACAAGGAGCAGACCACTCTGATATGACTAATCCAGATTATGAACAAAATGAAATGAAAACATAGATCTATAGTATTAACACAGAGACATAGTGAATAATAATAGATATACAATAAAACTTGACTTCTATTAAATAAGAAATATGTTGAAACTGCAAAATGTAGACTGAAACAAGCTTGCTAGAATGGTGGTAACTTATCTTTGAGAAGAGATGTGACAAATTTGCTTATGCGCAAGAAGATGAGTACAATGAGGCTCCAAAATCCTTTTACATCCAACATGAGTTCCAAAACCCTAAACATCCAAGAACCTAGCCCTAGGAGATGAAGCGCCAAAATTCATGTGGGCCCCATTGGGGTAAGTTGGTACATCAACTTCCCGTGGTCATAACTTTTGCATACAATCTTCATTTTAGGCGCATGATAGCCCGTTGGAAAGGTATATCCGAGGAATACACATTATGTCATCACACTCTGATGTTTTGCATAATGTGATTGTGGTGTGCCCAAAAAACTCTCTTTATGGCCTCAAAATAGCCCCAAAAGTTCAGGACCCAAAAAGCTAGGAAAGTAACTACCAAAAAGAAAATTGAAACTACCAAGATGAAATATGTGTGTGAGCCAGTTGGAATAGGTGGGTGGCCACCAATATCCACCGAGATAAGTCTTTTAGGGGAAAACCTCCCAGTACAACATATAAGAATGCACAAAACAAGATGACTATTCATATGACTCTCCTTGATATATAGAGAAGGTTAAGATAGTTTGAAGATGTCTACAATAATAATTCAACTTAAATATATAATAATATTGACAATTAATTAGGGTTGGGACCATAACATGCCCCTTTCATTCAAACAAGGTTTTACCTCAAGAATGATCCACTATAAAATGAATCTATATGATTCACTAATATTCCAAGTCACGTCCTCTATGACCAACTTCTTCCACTTGATAAGGTACTTATTAATTTCTCTAGTTTTTAGTTTCTTAATATTTGTTTCAATGTCCTTTCTGGGTTATAGTATGATTTTTTTCTCTTCATCGATGTATAGAAGAACAGTTTAAGCTGATATCTTATCAATGATTATCATACCCAAATAGAAAGCATGGAAGATAAAAAATGGACACGTGAATGAGGTAACTCCAACCTATAAGCCATGCTACCGATCCCCTACAACACAAATAGGGAGGAGTGATTCCATGAAGCTAGGTAACACTTTTTGGTAGGTGAGAGGGTGAAATAGTAGATTTTCCAACCTTCAATCAAACTATTTTAATTTTCTTGATTGAGGTATTAATAGCTCAATCAACCACTTAAATAATCCATCGATCAAGGGTTCTTAATGGATAGAACAACCCCTTTATTGAGGTGCATGTACGAGTTAAGTAAACCCTAGATCAAGTTATAGATATGGAATGAGAGTTAGGACCAACTGCGCTATAGAGCTAGATCAAGCTCTATAGCTCGATCAATGTCCTTTTTTTCATAAAAACAAACAAAATATAGTCATGAGGCATTTATTTCTATTTGCAATAAATATACATAGGAACCTCAACCTAGGTATTATCTCAATCGAGCTACTTTTCTTAACCTACAAAGGCCTCAATGGATGGTTTAACTAAATCTCAGTCAAGGAATTTTGAAAATACGTATTAGGCACTTAATGGAGCTCTATAATAACACTTGAGTGACCTAAATTTATCAATCAAGGGTTTAAAATAATGAAATTTATCCCCATTACCGTAATGATTTTTTGTAGTTTAACTTCTACGGGTGAAACCCCTTCATTACTTTCATCTTAAATAGAAGATTCATTTCCACAGGATTCAGTGAATCCTCTATCCAATGGTGTATCATTTTCACACTTTCCATTTCATATTATATTTTTAATTTCTTTTCCTTTAAAATTCATTATTTTTTCCATGGTTTCAAAGGTGTTCAAAGAAAAATTGGTAGCATAAAAACTATACAACTGAAAAATTACAAAAAATATGTGGGATCCCGGTGGATATTTACTCTTGGAAAAGGTACTTTTGTTTCTTCAATTTATATTAACATTAGGGAAAAAGTTGACATAAAGACAAAGGTGTATAAAATGAAATTGAAATGCTAATTATTTGGCCTTGAAAAATAATCAAAATATAATTTTACTAAAAAAAAAAGTGGCATATAATATGTGTTGTGTAATGGCCCTCATATATTTTGTTCACATCAATAGTTTTCGAAAAAAAATATCATTACAAAGACAACTCAATTTCCTCCCAATTATTTTTTACTACACATCAAAATTAACAAGGTATATATGAGTTTTCAAGTTTCAATTTTAAAATTTTGTATAGTGTCAAATTTTCATAGCCACATTTCACTAAAAAGTGTTCTACATTTTCATGAATACATCTAGAATGTACTACTTTAATGATAATGTTTTGTCTTTCTTTTGTTGGTGGAGCAAAATTTGTTTGCATGATTACTTTAACTTTTAAAGTCACAAGTTCAATTCTCAAAAGTACCAAATCCTCCATTTGAAAGTGCATTTTGGTGTGATGTTAATATGCTTGTTATTTCACCTTGCTTTGTTCTATAGTCGTGTTTAGCCATATTGTCCTTTAATACATGGAAAACCTCTTGTTAATGTTGGGTGCAATTCCTTGGAGCTCCAACCTAACATTTCTTCTTAAAAAAATGATGTGAAGAGTGTAGGTTGATATCCATAGAGTATTATAAATGAAAACTTTTTGGATGAAGTATGAAAATAATTGTTGTACCATATTTCTCCTAAAAGTAACTACTTTAACTTTATAAAAACAAAAAAATATAATCTTTAAAAATTTTGTTCACAATTTTATTTTCCATTAAATTAAAACTAATAACAAACATAATAAATCAATTAAATATAAACTAATAAAACCAACCATCACTTACAAGATTATTGGAATGTCCCTCACTTACGCACTTACTAATGAAAACATTATCAACTATTGGATATAATGACTCCCAATAAATTAGATCACTCCAACCAATTACCCATTAAAATGGTTGGAAAAAAACAACAAAAAACTAACCAAATAATAAACCCTAATATTCCTTCCAAAAACTGTTTGTGAAATTTCAAATACTTAGGAAACCTTTTTTTAATGATTCCTTCAAATACTTAGGAAAAAATACTGTGAGTGAAAGTTCAAATACATAGGATACCTTTTTTAATGATGTGACTTGATGAAAGAAGAGAGACTTGTCAACATCATGTCTTCTTATGGACTAGCGGTGTCCTCTTCTCTATTGAAATACATAGAACCAATGTAGAACCAACCCTGTCAATGGAATAATAAACAGTCCACCAAAACATGAAAATAAGGAAAAATCACAAGTCTTCATTCTTAAATCTAGTAAGATTAAATTTAAATGAAATTATTGTTAAATTAAATAAAATTACTGTTAAATTTGATAAAGATTATATCTAATAAACTATGTTGTTATTTTTTCAAAGAAGCCAACGGAGAAACTTGGATGCGAAAGTATTAATGGCCACCAACTATCATTGTATTTTTGTCACGCTGTAAATGTTTAATTCTTTTAATTGTGCGAGTGTTGGTTATATTTTCGTTCGTTGTATGTCACTGCGGAGAAAGTGATATTTGTTTGAGTTATTTAGAAATAAACCGGAATCCTGTCTTTTTGTTTCTCACTACGGACGTCGCCCGAAGAAAGAAAAAACTAATCTGCACACGTTTTGGTTAACCAATAGCTTTAATGCCTTGCATGTTTTGTACCATGCCGGCACGCTGATATACGCTCCTTCCTAAACAAGGACGTTGGTAGTTCATTTCAGACAGACATACCTGGAAGGGAAAGACTTGAATTACAAGCACATGATATTTAATTCCCAGCCTGAAGCTAATAGTAGTAAACTGCTAGTTCATATTATATTCCTGGATTTTGGGCATGGAAGTTTAACTGGATTTTATAGTGATTTGTAGAATGATTACATGTATCATTCATTTCCTCCTTTCAGATGGAGCACTCTCAGCTATAGTTTCTATTAATCTGATGAGTAATGGTCCTCTAACGAACTTACTGTCAAAACAACAAAATGAAAGTGAAAGCCACAGTACCACTCTCTGCATTCCTCTCTACATTTATAGTGGCCGTGGATTACATTTTTCTGTTGCTGCATATCTCTGACTTATCTAGTTTTGGCAGTGTGTACATGACGATTTCTAGAATAGCTAGGTCGCAGACTGCCAATCTCTGTTCATTCCTTACCTACTAAATATTAACAGTTTTTAATCCAATCAAACCATACTATCACAAATCCTGTGCAAGAAGACACCCAATAAAACCTAATTAGGGCAAGGCTTATGCAAACAAAGTTTTCAGATTCTGGTAAATAAAATATGCCTCCTAAAGCTCAACCAGACGAGCAGGCTTATGAAAACAAAATTGCTCGTACCTTTCGGTAAAACCTCCGACTTACTCATCTGTTATGTGATTCCTCTCAGAAAGCCCAGCGATCGCAGATATATAGACATCTAGTGTGCGTTTAGACTTTTTATAGATATTAAGTATGGTTGGTCGAGCATGTCGAACCCTTGTCCTTCTTCTCTGCTCTCGACTCTCAATGGCTTTGCGTGTACGTGAGAGGGAACTAAAACGCTAGCTCTGAATCAATGTGATGGACTCCTTGCTCTCTGATTATGGGAAATAAGAGAGATTCGTGGAGACCTGAGGAGGATCTTTGCCTCAGAAATTACATCGAAGCTCACGGA
>ML778360.1:289881-301372 GCA_009831015.1 Picea engelmannii
AAGGCAGGTGGACAACTCTTCCAAGGAAAGCAGGTTTGTGCCCACTTCACTACAAAGTAGAAAAACTAGCTCTGACATGATCCTTTTAGGGTTCTTGATCTACTGGAATGTTTCTCATTGCTTGTGAGTATCAGTATTTTGCAGCATATAATTTTTCATATATAATGATTTTTATGTCAATGTAGCATTTATAGTGAAGTGGTGTCTCCAATAATATGGAGCATGGCTGGGTGATTAAGCTTATTGACCTGGTTTTTACAAATCCCTACCTGTTTTATTAATCTCTTCTTTACAAATCGCAGCTGAAAAATTGAATTTCTCTTTTTTTTTATATAGCTGTAAACATTTTTTTTCATATAGCTGTAAACAAATTTTTTATATAGATGTAAACACAGTTGGACTGGAATTGTTTCAGTCATTTTCAACATCTATAAAACTGGTTTTCTAAGTTCAACATCTATGAAACTAGTTTTGTAAGTTTTGGGAAGTTTGAAACTGATACCAAAAATTTTCAATTGGGTGAAAACTGTTTTGAGAACTTAGGAGCTTTTTGAAAACTTCAACATCAAGGAAATGAAAACTTGGAAACTAGTTTTCCAAATAAAGAATTTTATATTAAAAGTATATTAAATTAAAATGTAAATATTTTTATTTCATTATTACAAATACATAATTTATTACAAATTTTCTATTATATTTGTTCAAAATATCACTATAAAACAAAGAATAAAGTATAGTTCAATATTATTTCAAAAATTAGTTACCTAAAAAAATTAATAATACTCACCTTATAACTGGATATGAATTTTTTTTAATACATGTATATTTTCATTCAAACATGAAAATCTAATAAATCAATCCCTTGTTCATAGTAAATCAATACCCTATCCATGACAAGCATTTGCTCCCATACTATAAATTTGGAGGAAACTTCTACTGATTCCAACAAACACTAGTATCCACCTTCCCACATTTCAAAAACTCATACAACATTGCTTATAAACAATTTTTATAATAAATTTGTTACATATTATATCTATTTTTTATATTTTGATTTGTACTTATATTTTACTAACAAAAATATTACTATTTTTAAACATTAGATTTTTTTTAAATTCACAAACATATTAACATATCTATTACACTGTATTGTAATTACACCTATTTCCTCTATATGCAACAATAATCCCATCAGCCTATTTTCTTCAGATATCTTCTACCACTATAAATCTTATATCCTAACCTCTCGCTCTTTTACTCCTCCAATATCCTAACCTCTTGCTCTTTTACTTCTCTAATTACCTCCCCTGCACAGGCCTGCTAAGAAGCGGAAAGAGCTGCAGATTACGTTGGATGAATTATCTTCGACCCGATGTGAAACGCGGGCACATTCTACCCGATGAGGAAGATTTGATCCTCAGGTTGCATCGTCTTCTCGGAAACAGGTATTGTTTATCAACATATACATTTTGTATATTTATAAAACGAATATTTGTAAAGATCGATGTGGAATAGAAAATATGGATTCTTTTCATTAGATTTCTAGGGTTTCGCTTATCCGATTGCTCTGCAGGTGGTCTTTAATTGCTGGACGTATGCCGGGCAGGACAGACAATGATATCAAGAATTACTGGAATACCCACCTCAGAAAAAAGCTGATCAGGCGGGGTATTGACCCCCGCACACACAGGCCCATGGTCGAAACCCAGGACATCCTGTGCTCAAATCCCGGGGATACAGAAACCAGCGAAGACACCGAACTGGAAAATAATAATAAAAGGCTTGGAAACACTGTGGACAGCAGAGCTGACCTTCAAGCGGTGGCATCAAAAGTAGCAATCGCAGCCCATTGCAACGAAGATGATCCGGCAACGATTCCTGATCCAGTCACGCCATTGAGCAATCCATCCCTTATTTCTCCGACTGCAGCTCCGGAGGATTTTAGTTCAGATATCTCCCATTTACTTGTGGATTCATTCGTTGATGAGGAGTTTCATTTCCGAAAACCTGCTGAACATATTTCCGTAGAACAGAATGTACATCTTATATGGCCATCAACTCGGCTTGAAGCTGCAAACTTTTCTGATGACTTGTGGTCCATCCCGTCTCTAAGTTCACAATACCGTCGCTTTGGTTAACAGGAACCTTCGATATTATATATTTGTACTATTTGCTTTCCCATTTCCGCTTATAATATTTATAGATGCACTAAAATCCCAGTGGATCTTAAGACTGCGATAATATCTGTTATAAAAGCCAAGGCAGCTTTGCAATTTGTTGTTTGATTGTGAAGTTATAAAGGTTAATGTGCTCATGTCTAGCTTGATGTATTCATGTCTAACTTTGATGTATTCGTTCCAAAAGCAGGAACTTGTCATTGAAAGAAGATAGGGGGAGGAGTTGTCAATTACCAAAGTTATAATGTGGAATTGATGTTAGAACAAATGATCAGGCAGGGTTTGTAAGGATAAATGTATAAATTATCAATTGGCACATTTGAAATGAGCAGAAAAGTTGCTTAATTTTTTTTTAATGTTTTAAGATTATAGTTATATATGTAAATCAAAATTAAAAATTAAAATAATTATAAAACACTTAAAATATGTACTAATTATAACTTATATATAAGTAAAAGAGAAGTGACACGCTGATAAGGGTTATTTTATGTTTTTAAAAGTTGAAGTAAAATTGGACATATTGAAGTGTTGATAATTATTGAAAATGTCACATTATAGATTAAAGTTTTTTAAACCTTTATCATTTAAAAAAAAAAGTATTTTAAGTTAAAGTTATAAATAGAAAGCTCTCTCAATGGGGTGTCACCAAGCATATCGCGCTCTCCAAAAGGTGAGAGGACACCTGGACTCAATCCACTCAGAGTCTTGCCACCGCACATGGCTCTCCCGCCCTCCAATGCCAGCATTTAACACCATGCATTCAATTCTTAGAGTTCTGTACCCCCATTATCTCCCTCGCATAGCTCTAGTTATGGCGATGGTGCTTCAGGAAGAAGAAGAAGTTAATGTGATGGGTTGGCCTCCCAACCAGTGCCATTGCAAGCTTAGGCTCCATGGGTTTTATTTCGCGTCTGTGGTTTCTTCTGCTCATTGTCACACCTCGTCCCTAGCTCCTCGCAGCCTCAACTATGGTTTTATCCATCTCTAGTTCGTGTCCATCCCTCCTCTCCTTTTTTTCTTCCCGATGCCAAGGCAAATAGGAAAATCTAACGAGGGGTGACATGGTATAACTCACGGGGGTGAGGACGACAAGTTACTCAGAACTTGCCTCAGACTCCAAATCGTGCCTCCACTTCGGATCTCCCTCCTCTATCCTCCCTGTGGGCATGCAGAGTGGAGTGGTTTGATAGGATGGGAAATTCCCTCAGCATTTCACCTAAGCTCAGCCTGGAACCGCCGCCCATACACCAGTCTCCCTCTCGCATGCCCTCTCCGCCTGCTCTCCCTAGCCCGACCACCCCCCTCACTTCTTCCTCCTCCCCTCTCCCTTCTTTGTTCTCCCCTCTCCCTTCTTTCGCCTCCCCACACTCTTCTTTTGACATTCCACCACCTCTTTCACCTCCTCTTCTGCCCCCGCCCTCTTATGCTCAATGCGACGGGTTTATGAAGATGCACAATTCTCTTGACATCACCCAAAACTCAGTCTTCGAAGTCAAGCGTGACATGGCAGAACTGTTGAACAAAGATGAACATTGGAAGCATCGCACGGAGCACTTGGAGACTCTCTTATGCACTCTCTTGCACACCACTTTGGACACAGAGACTCTAGCCACAAACATTGCAAATGATCCTTAGAAGGAATGGAAGCCAGCCCAAGATCCGGATGAATTCGATGTTCACATGTTTTCTTCGTTCTTTTATGTCTTTAGATGGTTATTTCTCTAGGTTCTAGCCCTGCGAGGCACCTTGGTTTCTAGACTCAGTACAACAATTTTTCATAGGACATTTTTCTCTCCTTGTAGTGCAATTGTGAACTATTTGGACATTTGTGAATTGTATGGACATGTGGCAACATTGATTTCCCATCTAGAATATGCTCCCTTTGTCTCACTTTTTACCTTGATAGCTATAATGTTTTGACTCCAAAAGATTTTAATATATATCTTTAACTTACAAAAAATTGAAAAAAAAAAAATTAAGTTAAGATTTATTTGATTTATTTTATTATTAAATTGATATATTTTAATGCCAAGAAAAAACTTCCAAAAGAAGCATGGTGATGCATTGTGATTATAGAATCAAACATTTTTTGATATATATTGCATGTAAGGGTGAAATAGTAAATTGTCACCAAGTTACACTAGAAAAAGGGTTTTGGAAAGGTAGATTTTTTTTTTTAAATGGTAGTTAAATTTATACTATATCAATATAATTAATATAAATTATAAAACCTTAAAAAGAATGTGGAGAATCAAAACTATACTATAGTAAAATTCAATAAAATATAAAATTGCCTTTCCTACTTAAATTGTTACAATTGTGGCTTCTACCATGATATAATAAGAATATCTATCAAAACTTAATATAATATCAATATTTATAAAAATTTAATTATGCTAAATTACAAACATATTTAACATATTCATTTGCTTCAAAATATATTCAAGAAAGAAATTCATAACAATGCATGCAATTAACCATAATATATCAGATTTCCAGAAAATAAGAAAGTAATTTATAAATTCTACAATATTATTATGCTTATATTATATTGTATTCAAAAAAATCATAACAATGCATGCAATTAACCATAATATATTAGATTTCCAGAAAATAAGAAAGTAATTTATAAATTTTACAATATTATTATGTTTATATTATATTGTGTTTGACTCCACAATCATGGAATTCAAATTCCTTACAAGATGTTTTTATTAATTATTAAATTTTACAATATTATTATGTTTATATTATATTGTGTTTGACTCCACAATCATGGAATTCAAATTCCTTATAAGATGTTTTTATTAATTATTAAATTCTACAATATTATTATGCTTATATTATATTGTATTCAAAAAAATCATAACAATGCATGCAATTAACCATAATATATTAGATTTCCAGAAAATAAGAAAGTAATTTATAAATTTTACAATATTATTATGTTTATATTATATTGTGTTTGACTCCACAATCATGGAATTCAAATTCCTTACAAGATGTTTTTATTAATTATTAAATTTGGGAAAGGGAAGAAGGAGAATAATCCCTATAATAATTTATTATTAAAAATATTAAAAAAAAAAGAAAAAAGTACATATTAGTATTTTTTTTTCAAGTGGGATAACTATTCAACCTCATCATATGTTTCATCTAAATAATTGTATAAGCACCCCATGCCATTATTTTTACATAAATATGAAAACAAATCATGTTTTTTTAATTAGTAAAACATCTTAATTTATGTGTTATCTAAGTAGAAAATACAATGGGGTTGTGTTAGAGGGCAACAGTTCAAGGATGCAAAGGTACATGTACCAAGTTTTTGCAATGTGGCATGCATCGTTGCGCCCAAGTGCAATCCCGGGGAAATTTTGGAGGTTTCCTTTTTGGGAAGGAGCATAAATTCTCCCACTTGGTTCCACTTCGAAATTTTCATTTGGAAATGTGAGAACTTTTGATGAATGCAGTGAATTTTTTTTATAATTGTCTCGCATTAAGCTTAATGGATTACCTTTGAAATCTATTAATTGAAATCATTGAACGTTTTTAGTGACAATGGAGAAAGATCCAAATATCGACAAATATGTGTATCATGGAACTCATATGGATCTTAATTATTTTCAGTCACATTTTTAGTGACAATGGGGATCTAAATATCGACAAATATGTGTATCATGGAACTCATATATAAGGATCTTAATTATTTTCAGTCGCATTTTTTTTGGCACTGCTTGACCATACATTTACAGAGACGTGTGGCCAAGTCTTCAAAGTAGGGAAGATACACTTGCAAAAGATATGCAAAGGTGTTTGTCTCGATTTTATGGCTAACAAATCTTTTCATTATAGGTTGCTAAGAGAGATTTTAGGATTTTCGTTTATCTTGGCATACTTCTTCTCCAACTTTTGATGATACCGAAGATTGTATCTAAACACGAAGATTATAAATAATTCAAATGACAAACACATTTTCTAGTTTAGTTGTTCTCCTTTCTCCACGAAGTTTCCATCTTGATGCACCATTTCATTATTAAAACAAAACTCATTTGGAAATAAATAGAAAGATGATTGTGATGAACTCATCTGGCAATAAATAGAAAGATGATTATGAATTTTTTTTATTTTTTTTTATTTTTTTATTTTTCTTCTTCTGGAAAACTTGTTATCCCTATCTCTTGTACATTATAATGTAACCTCAACACTCTAACTGTACACTGCCAGCTGTACTGGACAGTTGTACTTTCTATTTTTGTCTTGCTTGAGCCTATTTAGCTCAGCCATCTCCCATTGCATTGTGTCTTCTTCTAACAATATCTTCTTCATACATTCCAATATACTATTCTATTATTTCTCTCTGCATTTCTCTTTGCTTCACAATTTATCATGGTATCAGAGCTTCAGCAGTAAGCCTCTTCACACAGTCTGAAGAGCAACTCGATCCTCACAGCGCAGAGCTTCACGGATCTTGAGAGCACCCGACAGAATCTCTTTCACAAGGTTTGGAGAGCCGTCTGTCATATTCTTGAAAGAACCTCGCAGGAAACCTCCACGAGGAAGCAAAACGTCTTACATTCAAAATATCAATGTAGGAATCTTGCAGAGGTTGCAGAGCATACTACTCTCGAAAGAACGAGGAAGCAGAGACAGAGAAAGAAGAAACTTTAAAGTTTCTTGAACAATTTTTCAAGAATTGTCAAAGATTGACGAAGAAGAGCTGTAGAACGGAAGAACATTTAAAGAACTCTTGAAGAATTCGTTCGAATTCGTTAAAGATTCCTGCAGAAGGCAGAAACGTTGAAGATTTCACGGACATTTGTTCAAATTTGTGGAAGATTGTTAAAGAAAGAAGAAGAGTTTAAAGAATTGCAAGAATTCTTCAAATCTGTCAAAGATTTTAGAAGTGAACAGAGAACTTGTGAAGTTCTTTCAATCTTTGAAAGATTCACCAATTCTTTCTTCCGCAGGAGAAAATTTCGACAAAATTCAACAAAGATCGCGTCAAACAAGCAAGGAACAGCCATTGCGGCCATAAGAGTCATCCTGCGAATGGATCCAGAGCGGGAAACCAGTTCAGAAGGGATGAGGAGAGCGCGAAAAAGGTGAAATCATTTCAGTCGTCAGATCTTGCGCAAAGGAACGACAACAGTTGGATCAGCAAGAAGGTGCACGAGGGTTAGTCCTCTGCAGCACCAAGGAGAACTTTTCGACTTGTGAAGTCACGAAATCCCAACATCATCTGGACCGTCCATCAAGAGACACGTGGCGAGATCTCGGCATTTCGTGACTCGCAAGTGTAAAGGTCAGAAGACTGCCATGAGAATTCGTGAATCACAAATTCACGAGTCATTATGGACCATTGGATCAAGAAAGATCGTGAGCCATCGATCTTATCTCATCGCAAAATCGGGAATCGGGAGTTGGAAGCACAAAGGTGATTGCACTCCAAAAACTCCAATACACGATATCGCGAAATCCTGAGAGGACCTGTGAGTCGTTCATCTCAGAGGACAGGTGGCAGCAGATCCAGGCCATCACTCGATCGACATTTCAGAGTTTGGGATATCGGAGGTCTCCTTAACAAAAGACACTCCATGATGAAACTCACGAAATCACGATTCACGATATCGCGATAAGATCACAGTTGTCCATCTCAGAGGACATGTGGCAGCAGATCAATGCATCGTCACATCGGCATATCGGAGTTC
This sequence comes from Picea engelmannii, assembly GCA_009831015.1. NCBI lineage: Eukaryota > Viridiplantae > Streptophyta > Pinopsida > Pinales > Pinaceae > Picea > Picea engelmannii. The sequence continues at coordinate 297,770 of ML778360.1, forward strand.
ACGGTTTTGAAAGACCATCGCAACAAGACTTCGAAACTCGCAAAATCACGATACGCGAAATAGCGATAAAGTCTCAGCCGTCCATTTGACCGGACATATGGTGAACATCGAGGAAACCGTCGGTGTTTCGGCATCCGGGGTTTCAAGTTGACAGAGAAATTGTGTCAACGAAGCATCACAATTGGCGATATCCCAAGGTTGAATCAAAACAATACATCTTTTGGGAATGCGTGGCGTAAATCCGAGGACACGGGAACAATCCCAAAAAGGAAAGGGCCATCGGCTCATCAGGATTCAGTAAATCGCGAAACTTGAGGACAAGAAACATGAACACTTCAGAACTCTGAAGTCCGAAATCCTCACAGGAGGTAAACTCCGTCGTGGGGCCCAGTTGACATCATCTCATCAAAATTATGGGATCGAGAATCTCCACAGGGAAATCCCCGAAGCAGACTTGAGTCGTCCATCTACTAGGACGCGTGGAGGCGATCAAAGCAATCGCGAAATTTCCTGAAAGGAAAGTGCCATCGGTATATCGGAGATCGAGGAATCGAGGAGTCAGAAGATCTCGTCATCAGAACTCGCAAAATTCCGATTCATGATATCCCGATAAGATCTGGACCGTCCGATCATCAGCAGATCTGGACCGTTGAATTGTGCAAAGGCAATTTTTCGCATTTCGAGGATTTGAAAGTCAAAGAGCTAGAAAAGCCTGTAGCGCTTTAACAGTAAGGCGCGTGGTCACATTGCATTATGACAAAGGCCAATTCAAGCCCGATAAGCTCCCTTCGGACATCGACAAATCGACAAATTCGCGATCAAAGGTAAATATGAAATTTTCCCTCTATATATATATTTTTTTGAAAAAAAAAAAATTCAAAAAAAAAATATGTCGTCTAGCAACTTAGGACCAACTCAGGGTCCGATTCTACTGGGAAAGAACTATGAGTTCTGGTCTCTTTGGATGAGATCGTTCTTGCAAGCACAAGAATGTTGGGAACCAGTGGATCTTGTATATGTGGAACCGGATCCAGCAGCCCTCGCTGCCATGACAAATACGCAGAGAATTTCTCAGGAAACTCTGAGGACCAAAGAAAATAAAGCGAAATTCTGGATTCAAAATTCGGTGGATGATTCTATTTTCTCGAAAATCACAGGCACTGGTACTTCAAAACAGGCCTGGGACATCCTTAAATCTTCCTACCAAGGAAATGACAGGGTCAAAACAGTTAAACTGCAGACCTTGTGGACGCAATTTGAGACTCTAAGGATGACAGAGTCCGAAAATGTGGATCAGTTCATGACCAGGGTCATGGGAATTGTGAACCAGATCAAATTGACTGGTGAAGCCATCACTGATCAACGCATTGTTGAGAAAATTCTCGAAAGTTTACCCAAGAAATTCGAAATGGTTGTAACAACAATCCTTGAATCCAAGGATCTGTCAAGATTTTCAACAGATGAACTAATTGGTTCTCTGGTGACACATGAGACCAGATTGTATCTCACAGATGAGTCAATCTCCAATGCTTTCAAAACTCAATTCTCCTTTAGCAGAGGGAGAGGCAGAGGAAGAAGCAGAGGTCACCAAGGAAGAGGGATCAATCAAAATAACTCTCACTCCAGTGGAGGTAACAGACAACAATATCCAACTCAGAATTTCTAGCCTCAAAGAGGCAGATGGAGAAGAGAAAATGACAAAACAAGCATACAATGCTATTACTGCAAAAAGTATGGGCACTATGAATCTAAATGTAGGAAGAAGCAAGCAGATCATCTCTCAAGCAGAGCACACGTGTCAAATCACACGGGAGAAAACTCAAGAGGTATGTTTCTCTCATGCAACAAGACTAAACAACAACCTAAAGATCTCTGGTTGTTGGACAGTGGATGCAGCAATCACATGACAGGTAACAAAGAATTACTTTCATGCATTGATTCTTCAATCTCATCTGATAATACACTTGGAAATTATTACTTAGTCAAGGTTCAAGGAAAAGGAGCTATTCCTATTCTTACTAAACAGAATGTAAAGAAAGACATATACAATGTCTATCATGTTCCAGATTTAAAACATAATTTGCTAAGTGTAGGAATGCTCATTGAACATGGCTATAAGGTACTTTTTGAGGGAACATCTTGTCAGATATATGACAAAATCCCAAGAAGAAAATTGATTTCTGAAATCCTTATGACTCCCAATAGGATGTTTCCCCTTACTCTCAGAACTGCAAATCCGAGTCAACCATATGCACAAAGTGCGTCTACCCTGAATGAAACAATGGTTTGGCATACAATATTTGGACATCTACCATTTCAAAGTCTAAGTCTTCTTCAGAAGAACTCCATGGTCAAAGGTCTTCCTATATTTAAAGAGCAAATTCCCCCATGTGAGTCTTGCATACTTGTAAAACATAAGAGAACTAGTAACTTTCCACAGTCTTCCAATCAAGCCAAACACCATATTGAACTTGTTCACACTGACCTATGTGGACCAATGCAAACAAAGTCAATAGGTGGTAGTTTTTACTTTCTAACATTTATTGATGATTTCAGCAGAAAAATATGGATCTATTTTCTCAGACACAATTCTGAAACCTTTACAAAATTCAAAGAATTCAAGGCAGAAGCTGAAAACCAGAGTGGAAAATATATCAAAGCACTCAGGTCAGATGGAGGAGGAGAATACAACTCCAGAGAATTTGCAAATTTCTGCGAATCTCAAGGCATTATCATGCAAACAACAACCAGATATACTCCACAACAGAATGGAGTGGCTGAAAGGAAAAATCAGACCATAATGAATATGGCAAGAACACTTCTTAAAGAGAAACACTTGTCAAATACTTTTTGGGCTGAAGCAGTAGCATGCTCAGTTTATCTCTTGAATAGATCTCCAACCACCAGTCTAAAGATGAAAGTTCCCCAAGAAGCATGGAGTGGGACAAAGCTCAATGTAGCGCATCTAAGGACATTTGGATGCATAGCATATGCTCACATACCTTCTGAATTAAGGAAGAAGCTTGATGACAGAAGTGAGAAATGTATTTTCACTGGATATAGTGAAACATCTAAAGCTTACAGGCTTTACAATCCAATCACCAAGAAATTAATTCTCAGCAGAGATGTACAATTTCTAGAAAATCAATTCTGGAATGATTCAGAAAATCAGCACATGGATAGTCAAAATCCATTGCTGCCAAGTTCTGAAAACACAGAAAATTCAGAACAGCAAGTACCTCAAAATATTCTTCCAAGATTGCAAGTACAAAGACAACCTGAACATTCTTAGGATAAGTCAACTTCTAGCAGAGAATCATTCTTTGAACTACAGAATCAGAGGACTCGAAGTTTGAGAGAAATCCATCAACAGTTGGATGACTTTGAGCAACACAATCTTTTTGCTTTAATGTCATGTCAACCTACATATTTTAAGGAAGCAGCTAAGGAACCGCATTGGGTTCAAGCCATGAACCAAGAAAATGACTCCATTGAGAAGAACAAGACATGGGATCTTGTTGATTTGCCAAGACACAAGAAGAGTATTGGTGTCAAGTGGGTTTACAAAACTAAACTCAATGAAAAAGGGCAGATTGAAAAACA
>ML778360.1:336463-356727 GCA_009831015.1 Picea engelmannii
GCTTAGGGATTATTAAGTAAAATTTATTAGATAATTAATTGTCCTAATATGGTTTTAATTGAACAATGATTAGTATTAATAATATTAATTGATTATTTATTTATTAATTAATTGTTTTTAACTTTTGATTAATTAATTAATTATTACATATCACACTCAATGCTATTAGGTAATAATTTAAGGGGGGCTTAATAATTTTAAATTGTTTAATTAAAATGCTTTACGTATGCGAGAGAGGATACAGCATTAAAGGAAGGGATAAGATATTAATGAAGGGGGGATAAGGCATTAAAGAATGGGATAAGAAATTAATAAGGGGGAGATAAGGAAATTAATGAGGGGGAAGAGTCGGTGAAGGAGGGATAAGGAAGGGAAGGAGTTGGAAGGGAGATTATTCTACGGGAGTTGGGGATGGATTTTGGGAGCTCTGAGGATTGCAGAGAGAAGTGAAGATTGGGAGTGAGATTGTATCAGTGCACCGGGGTTGCTGGGGGTTTTGGGCACGAAGGGCTAGGATATCTATTGATATCCTGGGGTTAGGGAGCTACCTAGTTGGTAGGGAGGACAGTTTTGGGTAGTGTTTTGCAGAAGCGGGAAGGAAACAAGCGACAGGCAAACACAGGTTGATAACATCAGGTTCAGGTATTTAGGTATTTACCAAGAATTATGCATTGTATTTGTAATTTAATTCGTTATTAAATTTTATTATATTGATGAATTTGCATACAAATGAGATAAATTATAGAAATTCTTAAATTTTACAACTAAGTATAAAATAATTGGTTGTTTAATTTATTTGGCTCTTACACTACGACATGTGGTTTTGTATGGTGTTGGGGAGAAATTTTGCAAGGGTTGTAGCATACTGAATATTGATTAGAAGTATATCATATAATATAAGAAAACAAAGTCTTAGAAATTCTCTATCAAATGGTAATAATATGACTATGACACTATCAAAAGTTATCTTCTCTACATTACCTACAACTATCACAAAAAACCCTAAAAAAGAGTAGGTTTCAAACTGCAATATCCCATTCATCCAAATTCCAATTCTATTAATATTTTTTTAAGATCACATATTTTTTCAAGATGAATATAGATATAAAACTATTTTTTTTTTAAATTCTACATAAAATCTATGAGAAATAGATCTAAGAGTTATAGATGCAAATCTACAAAAAGAATAGCTGCAAATCTACAAAAAGAAATAGATCTAAGTGTTATAGCTGCAAATATACAAAAAAAAACAAGTAGAATTTGTTTTCTCATTTGCGCCCTAGAAACTACTCTTAGATATGATAATGAAATTTCACATATGATATCCAATAATTGGCAAGAAATGTTGTAATACATTATATATTAAAATACCCTTAAGAGAATGTGACACCCTAGAAGGATACTTTTATGGAATGATTAACTCTTGTTTACTTTCCTCTTCAAAGGGGTAACCTCCCAATCCCTCCAATACAATAATATTCTCATAAATGTTGAATAAGGAGGACTCCATCTTTATTTACTACTCACCAAACATTCTCATAGATGCTCAATAATAACTTAATCTTTATTTACAACCTACCAATTGCTAACTACTTAGTGAGATTTTTTTAATGAAACCACATTATATTTATTAAATTCTAACCACCTAATAAGACCTTATTTAATAATAACTAAAACTATGAAGATAATCCACATTACATTAAATACCCATCATACTAATCCAACTCTTATCTTTAATGGCCATAGATCCCTATTACATATTAGGGAGTATCCAACAAATGAAAACAACTTCTTAAGTCAACAACAATATATTGTAAGACATACTTTTAAAATAGCATATTGAAACTGGAACATTGTAAAACACATCAAAAGTTGTGGCTCCCTACATGGGTTAGTAAGGTTATTAAGTTGTTTGTGGCTTTGTGCTTTTGCAGACCTTCTCTATTTTTTTTTGTTGGGATATGTCCAAATTCATTGCAATTCATATATTTTTCCATTGTTTAAAACATTTGGCAATGGGTGTGGAATTGCAAAAGTTCTACATGAAGATTATGGTAAGTAGACAACAAGAGAAAATGTCATTCAAACATGATGTCCTACTTGGAGTGCGTGAGCGGACGGGGTATTGCATTAAAGCCTCTACAAGTTCATGCATAGTGACATATAACATTTGTGTTCACATTACGTTGCGCTATTTTCCTAACTACGAAGACATTGAAGGTAAGAACTAGGGGAATCTATTAAAAAAAATAAAAATTGTATGTTGACAAATAAAAGAAATGTTTTAATTATAAATAAAAAATTATGTTTATATATTAGTTAATTTTTACATTGAAGTATTTTATTTATGATTCATATTATAATATTTTTGTTATTAATATTTTTTTAAATGTTACATGTTAATTTTATGTTAATCAATAAAGGAATTATATCAATTATATTTTTCTTTGGTATTGGGTATATAAATAATTATGCATCTCCCTTATAATGAACAATATATTATTAAAATGTTTTAATCATAAAAATTTTTGTATTTTTCATTGCTCCATATATATTTTCTTTCTAAGAAATTACAAGTTCAAATTCAAAAGAAATCAGATATGTAAACCTTTTTATACAAGGTCCCATACACCAATTTGTTGACTTTCTTATATATATATATATATAATTTTTTTTTAAGGTTATGTTGGAAATGAATTATACATCTCCCTCACACTAAAATTACCATTAAAATTATTTAACCTAAAAAATTATGTAATTTCTATTACATTATGTATAAGTTAATGTGGACACAAATATTTTGTTTATGACCCACATGTCAACTTCATATTAATCTTTGAATGAGAAATATAAAGAAACTATATGTTGAATAATTATTTTTTTAATCTCAATTATGCTATGTTTCTACGATTTGTATATAAAGTTGATATCAAATCAGTTTACTTAAAATACATATTGAAATATTTCATTTATGACAGAAATTGAAATATTTTTTTATTATGAATAATATTTTTAAATAATATTCAACACCATGCTCTTTAATCCTGGTGTAAAAAGAGTTGCTTGTTTCTCCAATGTAGCATTTGTCATACGAACATTCTATTTTGTAAACTCCTTTGTAATTGAGTTGATCAGGTTTGTCTTTAACTGATTCATTTTTTGTTTGATGGTATCAAGCGGTTTGAAAGAGGTTTTAATTTCTTTTTTGTTCAAGATTTTTGCAATTTTATCAATAACTCCTTGGACATAAGGGAGGTAGGTTTTAATTCTGAACAATATTGCCATCTAAGTAATGAAATAGTTGAATGTTGAAAACAATATTGTTGTTTCGGGAAAAAGAAGCAGCGATATGTTACTTACCATGTTTTTCCAATATGTCATGATCACAAAAGGACTCTGATGATAGGTAGATTCATTGTCGACTAGCTTGTCTATCTTCTAATTTCTCAAGGAACAACAAAAAGTACTGATCTTTAAATTAAGTCTGTAACAGGAAATTGACGACCTAGATGTGAGTATAGCTGATTATTTCAACATAACCAGCATGGGAGGATTGCTCGTTGCAAAGTTAGTCTCTCCAAATAAGAACAATCATCCATTGTTTTCTACATAGGATATTACCAAGTTTTATTTGGAAAATTTCCTTTCCATTGACAATGTTTGTAAAAGAATTTGTTTTTCTTCTATTTTTCCTGTTACAAACAACATCTCCTGTTACAAACAACATCAGTAATCAATCTTTATGTTTCTTCTATTTTTTTTCTACAAGCTACATCAAGATTGAATCAATAGAAAATGAATTATTAAAGAGGCTTCTTTCTATCAACATTTAGGATTTTGAATGGCCTTAAATATTTTGGGGATTACCTGCACAAAATCTTGAAAATAATTTTGGGGATACACTATTACACCAGACCCTAACGAACGTAGTGATTACAACATTCGAAATCAAATTAGAGCAACCTACAATCTTCTCCACTTTTTAAGGTAATGTTTCTATTTGGATGTTGTGAACAATATTGTTGTTTGAGGGAAAAGAAGGAGCTAAATGTTACTTACCTATTTTGTCTAGTACGTTGTGATCACGAAAGGACTCCGATGATAGGTAGATCCAAGGTGGAACCCTCTATTATATTGGTTGATTGTGGCATACTTCGAGAGTGTCGATGGGGTTTAGAAACTATATCCAAGAATCCACTCGTTCACGGTTGCAAGAGGAAACATGCTATGCCAAGCATGTAGTTTTAGGGTAAATCATTTTTATATTTATAGTTTGAAAGTTAATTTATTCTATACACTTTTTTGAATGTTCATTCCTTGTCTTCTTTTGTTACAACAAAGGAGCATTTGTTTTTGTAATTGTAGGGAAGAAGAGGGGAAGATCAGGACAGGCATGGCCTCTAACATCTTATCATGATACCTAGATCATTAAATAATAAAACTCTTTCCACATTCTTCATCACATTAGATACCCTCAAACATTCAAGTTCTTGTTATTTTCATTGAATGTGATATATTATTTTGATTTAACTTGTCATGTGTTGCGAAGTTAGACCTTAATGACCTCCATGCTCCAAGATCACATTCAATTTCTCCAGAGTAGATGAGTACATATTCAAAGTTTTAAAATATATATGCTTGCACATCATATTGTCTACATATGTGTTTGCAATGTTCTTTGGCCTTGCTATATACAAGAATGATCCTTAGAAGCAACAGTTCCTTGTGGGTTTTTTTATAAGTATGATCCTCTACAAAGTGGTCACTACAAAGTGGTCATGTGATGGTTGCAATGTTCTTTGGCCTTGCTATATACGAGAATGATCCTTAGAAGCAGCAGTTCCTTGTGGGTTTTTTTTTGATAAGTATGATCCTCTACAAAGTGGTCATGTCTATATTGATCCTAGGATTAGCTTTCCTACCATGCAAATATTTAGTCCTCCTTTGAAGAGTTTTCTCTCGATAGGCTTAACAGAACGAAAAAAAAAATATTGAGCAGTGCCCACCTCTACATTCATGTGTGGGGTTGAGGGAAGCTCGCCATATGTTATGGCTTGGCCGCAACTCTCAAGAGGCATGCCAAGGTAGGTTGCGTGCCATGGATATCCATAGCCATATAGTCAATATGAAACATGTCATTGAACAATTTTAACATGAAATAAACATCACTTCAAAATTAATAATATTTTAATATTAAATTATAGAAGGGAAAAGACTCCAATGGTTGTGCATATTTTAAGGTCAAACTAGTGGGTCTAGATATACACATATTTATTTATGTTCTTTTGACTTCCTTGAATTGCGGGTACGTTTATGATAATAATAATCACATACATAACACTTTACAAATTTTACAGTGTACGATAAGTTGTCAAATACCATTTTAAGGACCCTCCCGAAGATAAAATGTGACTCTTCTGCCAGCACTCACCGGAATGGAGTGAAAATAGATGTTTCATTATACCTTTTATGAAAGCCACATATGGTCTTAAACTAAAGTTGTACAACTAACTAACAAAATGTGAAATTTTGTCCATCATACTCAAAAATATGTTCAAATGGACGTTGTTTATGAAACAAATTCTGTTCAAATGGATGTTGTTTCTAAGACAGGTTGGTGAACCAATTTATTAACAAAAATTATCTTCATTATTTTATAGAAATTAATTAAATTTTAAAGAAACATGAGAATAAATGTTTTATCTTATCTCTTAAGGGTATGGTAATTAGAATGAAAGTGTTGCATCTCGTCTCATAGGTAATTTTTCCTTTCACCCTTTAAGTATGTTTTGTTTTAGATTCTGCAAATTTCGCATCACCTACCATAATCACAACTATTTTCGATTCATTGCTACCTGAGATCTTGTTATTTTCTTATGTATGGTCGAGAGAGTCCTTCATGCAGGAACAAACCATAAGGAAAAAGGAAAAAGTTATTAAAGCGATAATTGCGCCCGCTGCACCCAAGATATATGGAGCTGGGGTGGGTATTCCATATAGGACGAGTATGATAAGAAGGCGTTGTACTATTTCTCATAGGTTTAGGATAGGAAAAACACACTTTACTCAATAAGGTTTTGATTGTCGCTAGTCCTCATCAGCTGTGTGGAAATATAAATTTATATATCTTTACATATACAAAGATACATGCAAGATTAAGTAGTGGAATATCCAAATGAAAGATACATGCAAGCTTAAGTAGTGGAATATCCAAATGACAAATTTGAGTAAATGGAATATTTTTTATTTACTTCTTAAATTTTATAAAAAAAAGATTACAAAATATTTTTTATTTACTTTTTAAATTTTATAAGAGAAAGGATTACAACTTTTTTACCAATTTTAACATTGGTAGTAATGATGTCATTGATTCAAATCAAGGGATTAGAACCTATAATAACACTAGAAAGGACAGGTCCAAGACAAACCAGATTGCTCAGGCCCCCTATACTAAGAAGCACCATGTGCGCTTAGAAGACATTAAAATCTTAGTAAGAGAAGACCACCTCCTTAAATGATGAATTAGGAAAGCAAACGAAATCAACAAAAATCCCAATAACCTAAACAAAGACAACGGTCTAGAGATTAGTGGCAGTTGGATCCCACTCATTCTAGAAAAAAAAGATAGTTTAAGCTTCCTCCCTAGGACCCCTCACCTACTCCATCTTTATCCATTAATTCTCCCTTAAACCATTAAAAATAACAATTATTTTAATAACTATACACACTTAAACTATACCAATAAAAATGTTTAAATAAATTTTATTAAACTATCTAACCTAACTCCCCTAATAAATTTCTTTCACTATCAATTTCAATTTCTTCCTTAAAATAAAACTAAACTAGCCTAGAAAACCATTAAATTAATAATTAACAAAACCTACCACTTAAGATATTGATCTTAAGATATTGATGAAAAAAAAAATTAAACAAAAAACATCCTCCACTTTATTTATTGAATTATTATAAAATCTTTATTAAATTATTATAAAATCTAAATTAGAATACTTATTAATAATTTTATTAAATCTAAAATTTCACCCAGCCGACCTTAGGGTTCCCTCCTGAAACGTCGACAAAAAACCAGCCGACCTTAGGATTCCCTCCTCAAACGTCGACAAAAAACCAGCCGACCTTAGAGTTCCCTCTGAAACGTCGACAAAAAACCAATAGCAATGTGGTTATTCAGCATTCTAACAAACAAAACATCAATTTTATTAGTGTATTTTTGCACTTTTAAAAGTAATTGCTAGTTATTATTATTTTTTTTAAATAATTTTTCTAATAACTCTTAATAAAATAATATATATAAATTTTTATATAAAAAATAATATGTATAAATCTTTTATATAAAAAATGGATTGTATATATAATTTTCACATGAATCAATAAAAATTAATTACTTTTTAATCTAAAATTATAATTTGATGGGTAAAAATTGAAGATGTTAACATATTCTTAGTAGTCCTTCCAAATCAATGAATGTGATTTACTATTCATAACTTTCTTGTATTTTTTAATGCATCTGTTTACTTGTTAACATTTACCTAAGCATATTAAGAAATTACTATAGCAATATATGATTGCCACGTTTAAATGATTAATCTTTGGAATTACCACGTTTAGATTTGTTGGTTTTCTTCCACTGTTAACATCAAGCGTTTAGGATTCCGACCATTAACTTATGGGAGCAAGCTTTGACCGCCTTTCATCAACCACGGTTTTGAGTAATTATGCTAGTTCTAATAACTCTTAATAAAATAATATATATAAATCTTTTATATAAAAAAAAGTGAAGGTGAATTGTATATATGACTTCCATAAGAACCAACAAAAACTAAGGAAATCCCAAAATGAAACTTACCTTAAGTAAAACCATCCCTCAAATATAGAATGGTTAGCCATGCATAAGTCCAAATTAAACAAGTAGTGTGTTGCAACTTAGTCCCGGCCAAACAAAGTTGCATTGTTGCCCAAACCGTTCATGAAGGCAGTGGCCATGTAGTCGGGTATATTAGCTTATATTTTTAAATTCTTTCTCAAGAAAAAACAGATCTTCTTGCTCCGGAACGAAGAATTCAAACAAAATGATTATACCACTGGTATAAATTTCAAGCAAATATCGAAATTGTTTAAATTTTCATATATATTATGTTCTCTCTACTAATTCTAACCTTTCTGTTTTCACGTTCATTCCCAACACGCTCATGCATGCCGTGAGAGGTAAAAAAACGTGCAAAACTCATATTTTTGTTCATTGTTATTCAATTTTAAAAATATACAAATAATTCATTTTCATGAACCCAGAACCAATCCATGAAAATTCATGGCCAGTAATTGCATTGTTTCAAAGACTATTATATGTACGTACTACCCGATAAATACTATAAAGTTTCGAAGATTTACCTGATAAGTTGCTTCTCTTTACTGCAGATCACAGGTGAACCCGTAAGCGAAGTGAAAGCTGTTGCTGACATGCACCAAAGAAAGAATGAAATGGCCCGGCAATCCGACGCTTTCATCGCCTTACCAGGTACTGCAAAAAATCTCAAGAAGTAAAAGGAATTTTACTAGTTTACGGAAATGAAATCCAGAGACCTTAAACCAAGACTGTAAAAATTTGTTCTGCCAGGTGGCTATGGAACTTTAGAAGAATTATTTGAGGTTATAACATGGGCTCAGCTTGGCATACAGGACAATCCGGTAATTTGTTCATCCACGTCAATTACAAACATCGAAATGAACAGTTTAAAAATCGGATGGATTAATTTGTATATATTTGCATTTTTAAAATGCAAATATCAGATATTAACAAAAAAAATCGCTTTCAGGTTGGCTTGAACGTTGATGGTTACTACAAGTCGATGTTATCCTTCATCGACAATGTTGTCAAAGAAGGATTAATTCATCCCATAGCTCGCCATATACTTGTCTCTGCCCCAACGACTAGAGAATTATTGAAGAAATTGGAGGTAAGGATTAACTGTCACAATAAAGCCCCAGTTTTCCTCCATGTTTATAAGAATCAAATGTTTAGAATGATGCCTTCCGTAACCTACTTGAGGTTGTCCAAGGCTGGAATCTCAACACAAACAAATTCGATAGGAGAATTGCAATTAAATGAATGGGAACTTGAACACTAACTTTGGGCCTATCGAGATGTCGCATTCTAGCATCAAATCCACCTGAAGCATATCAAGTTCCAATTGTTTATTCATTTGAAGAACCACGGGTCCAAAAAAAAATGCACCCTCTCTATTGGAAACAAACCAACTCTTTGAAGGCCTTACAAAGCCTTTAATAAATGGATGGACTAGTTCCTTCTTGATTCGAAGGAAGACAGGACAACTCTTTTATCATGGATAACCTTGAACAAACAAGAAAACAATTGTTTTCAGTTTCTGTATGAAACTACCAATTAAACTGAATTGCCCCTAAATAAAGTACAAAATAAGTTATTTTATTTCCAATCTAACCTAAATCAATATATAGCTCTATATATTATTATTTCCAATCTAACATAAATTAATATATATCACAAAAGAGAAGCATTTATGCAAACCTGGAACAATAGCTCCAGCTATCATGGCTCATGGCAGCACGAGGTGGTACCATGTCAAAACCACTTGTTTGTTTGCTGCAAAAAAAACATGAAGGTAAGCATTCAATGGAACATACAGATAACGAAATATAACAACACATAAATGGGTCCCATTGTGAGCAAATGCGTGAAGGTGAGAGAGATGTTGGAAAGATCTGACCAAGTCAAATGGATAATGGGATAGAACAATTGTTAACCATGCAAGTGATTCAGGGCAAGTGTTTTACTTTTAGTATCTTCCAACACACGTTGAACACTCATTTCCACGAGCTCACCCTTGTCACTGGTTATTCACACAAATATAGAGAAACAGAGTTAGAAATACATACTTAAAGACCCGTTACACATTTGTTGGATATGTGACCCACTTTTATTTGCAACAGTAAGAAGGGCCTCTCTCCCCTTCTGAATAGTGGTGGAATCATATTGCGGCTTCTCTTCCTGACATTGATCCTCAAAGTTCTGTGTTCTCTACACGGTGGTCCTGGAAGTTCCTTTCTCTACACGGTCAAAATATTTTGTGGAAGGGATGAATGAATGGAAGAGTTTTTTGTGGAACCATTCAATATTTCCAGTGACTGAGTCTATTGTAGGGCCACATCCGACTGCAAAGTTTGTTGAGGAGGTGGAGGGAGAATAGAAGAATATATTGACATCACTGCAATATTACCCATTTTAATCTGATGCATTATACGTCTTTATGTAGGGATTGTGGGAAACAGGTTTATCTGTGTGAGTTTTGGATTGTTCGGTTTTCATTTTCTTCTGTGAATACATTTATTGTCCATCGTTAGTTGTAGACCTTGTAGTTCTGTGAATTTTATTCCCATTATAGAAGTGACATGCGGGTCTGTAATGTTGTTCCCATGAATGCTTATGGATGCAAATGGGTTCGACATTGCACACGCGAAGCAAAGTCGACAAATGCATTTCTGTAAGCTAGACGACTTATCGCATTTCCGTAAGCTAGATAACATATGTTTCCACTACCTTGTGGTTGAATGCGTTACTTAAAATAGGTAGTGTAAAGTTAATAATAAGTATTGGCTATCATAGGTTTAATCAGGATAGGGGATAATGCAAAACTTTAGAGATTACGAAATTTAGGAAATAAGAACCTTGGGACATATATAAGACCACAAACCATGCCCTCAAAAACCCATCTGAACGATCTGACTGAAGGGAGAACTGAGTTGGTTATACTCGGTCAGTACATCAGACATGGAAACAGTTAGGTGCTTCCCCGAATAGGAAAGACTTAGAGGTAGCTATGTGGTGAGATTTCATTACTGTAGTTTAATAGTAGTTGGTAGAGTTATATCATTATCAGGATCTAAATAGGAATACTTTTATAACACCGGTCGAGTTAGTTTCAGAACTAACCATTTCATTTCAGCTAAAGCCCTTGCTTCACTCTCTAGACCTTGACCTTGACTAGCTTGCCTTGATTGCTTAATTCTTTGGTGCATATCCTGCCCGATGTGGTCTTTCTTCCTCATGAGCGGCAGCGAGAATCATAGTTAATAAGATGGAAAGATTGAAAACCCCATGGACTGCCCCTACCTTAATAGATGAGATGTATTGTTTGGATTCCTGTATGTGGAACAACAGTTGAATAAATTTACGTTGTAACCTCTTAAAATCTGTTGTCTGATCCCTAATAGTCGAATAGACCTACTTTGTAAATCTTAAATGTGTTGTGTAGATTCTTTTAAGTGAAACAACAGCCAAAGACCACCTACATTGTAGCATAAAAAATTGCTATGAGATTCACCTCTCTTCTAGAGTATTTTTTCATGATGGCACTCACAATTGTGGATAATGATCTATTAAATCTATATGCATGCCTCGAGTATAATGATCTGTTAAATCTATATGCATGCCTCGAGTATGAGGAGTTTCCAGATTGGATGAAGTATAGTAGAGTTTCCAGATTGGATGAAGTATAGTAGGGGTTAATTTGATTGTTTTTTAGCGCTTTCGTTGTTTAGGAATTTGGCTAGAAAGAGAATGATCTGGATTATTTTCGGCACGAAATGAGAGCGGAGATATAATAAAGAAATGCAAAGAGATATCGAGATATCCAATAATATAACATAAATGTATCAGAGATAGAAACCATAAACATGGAGATACAGTAATACACAATTTCTATTAATGAAGGAAATGTACAGAGATTGTAAAAGTACAGAGTGAAAGACTCGCTAGAATGGTGGCAGCTTATCTCTGAGAAGAGATGTGACGGCTATTCTCATTCGTAAGAAGATGATTTTACAATGAGGCTCCAAAGGCCTTTTTATCATAAAGAAAATTCAAAACCCTAACCCCAGAAGATGAAAAGCCAACAATTTTTTGGACCTCGTTTTGTGTAGTTTGGTGTATCAACTTCCTGGGGGTGTAACTTTGGCATACGATCTTTGTTTGGGGTGCAAGATATCTCGTTGAAAAAGTATCATCGAGGAGATTCATTTAGGGGGCTCAATCAGAGCCTTTGGCTATCACTGAGAATCTCGATCCCAAAAAACCTTCATTTAGGCCCTCAAAATGACCACAGAAGTTAAAAACTGCTAAAAATAGTCAATTACCAAAATTGCCAGAAAACTGTTCTGATCCAGTGAGAAAAGGTGGGTGGCCATTGATATCCACTGGATCCAAGAAGTCATTGATGCATGTATCAAGTATGCCCAATGAATCTAGGACATTTGTAGTAGCTAGAAAACAATTTTTTAATAACATATACTTGTGTTCAACACATACCTGAGTTTCCACACACGCCAACTCTTGGTCGTCACGGAATAGTCAGTTTCTGCAAAGTAAAATAGTACTAAGGAGGTAATTAAGGATCATCAAAGAGGAACCTAGTGAATGGTCGTGCTTGGATAGGAACCTTCTTTACCAGATAACCAAAAGCATCCCAAAGGAAAGCCATGCGACAAGAAGATCCTTTTTGTGCTCTCACTCAGTCCCCTACCTTTGTTTCCGCTTTAGGTCTATCTTTAGAACACTGCTTACTAGGACTAGATGCAAAAACCACCAGTTTCTCAGCCACCGCTGTGGAACTTTTTAATCAACTCAATCGACGTGTGCTTCAATGGATTACAAATCAATTGGTCCAGTGCTTATTACATGTAGCATACAAACGAAAAGTACACTCCATGTTCACTCTTTGTCCACCGAAGGTTAGTGGACTATTGAACCTCAAACGTTCTCGCATGCGCATGAATTCAAAACCCAGATTTTCATATTGATTGTTATGCTTGCAAAGAATTATGTATATAGAGAGATCGGGGTGTGGCGATGACAGATGCTTTCACTTGATTCCTGAAAGCCCTAAGTGAGCGATTTACTCTTGTATAGCTCTATGCGTTCAACTGAGTGCTGATAAAATCTTCTTTGGAAAAGAAGATGACGAGTATTTAGGTTGTGTTTGTGAACGCGGTGCTATCAAGGCATGGTCAAAGAGTTGTCAAAGTGGTGGAGACACAATTTTCCGTCAGGATAAGATGGGGATTTAAAAGATCGATTTTTCATTGAAAAGATCGATTTGTCAATGATATATAATGCATTGTCGACATTCTAATGTCAAAAATATAATCAATGAAGTTATTATAAATTGAAGGCCAATGTTTGGAAAAAATGCATTGTTATAATACATTGAAAATCTTACCTTATTTATCGAAGTTTGGTAATAAGACATGGATTTTGTTAGTCAATAAATTGTTTTAGAAAATCAATTTAAATATTATAAAATATTAATTATTTCTGTTCACCTATGTATAAATTTAGAAAAGATGAAAATATTTGTAGTGAAATGTAAAATAATAGATGATCAACACATTATCGAATGCTAAAGTCCCTACTTGCCTTTGGTAGGTACTAATAAAGATTCATATAAAAATTGAAAATCACAACGCACACTGCCTAAGCATAACATTAAACTAAGCATAACATTAAACCTAAGCCAAAAGCTAATGATGACTCATCATGATAATTTGGGTAAGACCCCAACCAATAACTAGAAGATCATTATCTACCGTGGGCTACTCCCAACCATCATCGATTGGATTGAGGGGCTTTAGAACCCTATAAATCATGGCCACTATCATTCTCGTCTCTCAAAAACTTATTGGTTGACCTTATGACTCACCGAACTATCACCACAATGAGAACAAATTAATTAGGCATGAGGAGGGCTAAGTGTTTCTTTGTTAAAGTTGTGGAGGCACTCATCCCAAAACTCAAGTAATTGTTGACATTTCATATTAATCTTTAGCACTTGCACTAAAATTTACAAGGAAATATTTGCATAAACTAATGCTTATCATGAAAAAATTTAATAATTTTTTTTATTTAAATATTTTTTTATTATATTTTTAAAAACTAAAATGAACATTTAAACCAAATGAAACAAACTCTAAATCTTAGGGGAGACATTTTAGCTAGATTACCTTCCATTGCATTGATAGTGAGAGGTATTCACAACCTAAAGACTCTAAAATAATTTTTTCAATATTTTAATTTTAACATGCATATAATGCCCATGAGTATCAGGTAACCAGGTATGTAAGGAAAAAATTGGCGATTTGATTGCATAAGTAAATTTGAATTAATATAATTAAAAACTAAAATTAAAAACATATTACATTTATTATGTATAAGAAAATTATAATATAACAATCATAAATAAAGGAATAAAGGAATATATAATGAATGATATTATTATAAAAGTTAAAAATGTCATAAGCATATTAATCTCAAAACTTCAATTGAAAAATTATATTAAAGTTTTTATACTTTTTAATTGTATTTTCATTTCAAGATAAAAATATATATAAATAGCTTTTAAGGGTGTAAATCAATTGGAAATAGAATACACTTTTAAGGCACACTTTGCAAAGTAGTTGGTCCAAACCTCATTTAGTCTATATGTCTTGCTTAGAGTTGTATGGTGTAGTTGATGGTTATAGTGGTAGCAGTCCAAATCAACTTAGTAATTCTGTGTCATACTAGTATTAGCCAGTTAATGAAAGATATACAAATAAAATAACTTGCACATACAAAAATACAATTTCATATTGCACTCAAAAGATAAAGATTAAAATGACATTAATAATGTACATTTCATTTCTTGTACTTTATAAAATAATTCTCGAATTTTCTCTTTTTTACTTAGTGCCACAACTTTGAAAAATGAACTATGGTAACTAATTGTGAGTCCAATGATGGGACATTAAAATTCTAAAAAGGAACAAGTTCCTTTAAGAGGTTTTCATGATATCTCTTTGTTCCATCTAGTGGGGTTTCATGATATCTCTTTGTTCCACCTAGTAGAGTGTAGTGACCAAAACCTGGCAAGAGGAAGGGTCTTATATCTATTTCTTCTACTTTGTGTATGAAGAAAAGAGTGAATTCCCAAAATCTACACTTGCTAGTTTTGATTTTACCTCATTCTAATCAAAATGAATTTTAAAACTAAAATCCTCAAAATACAATTCAGCTTTTTTATAATAAAATTTATCTTTTTTTGTTTTAAGTTAATTATATTTTTTTTGAAAATACAAACTCTTATGCAAAGAAAAATAACTAATAAACACCTTAAAAACAATATTGTCTAGACAAGTTATATTTTCATTTTCCAAAAATATATTTTATATCAAATATATATACGTTCTTTAATAATTTCAAATCATAAAATATTATATTGTAAAATTAAATGCATAAAATATTTAATACAAATCATTCAAATGTAAACCTTCAATCCTTACTTTTATAAATGTACATATCTCCTTGTTTGGAAGTTAAAAAACAATTCCCCAGTCCCTCGGATATTGCATGGCATTTTATGAAACAGTTGATTCTCAATTAATTAAAAAAGAAAAAACAAACACCCGAAGAACTGGCCACCTCGTCTCAAACTTGGACGCATGGCTTCTAAAAATTTCCGGAGAAACTTAAACACCGAGAATCTTTGCAGCTGGCGCGAGTTCTGTTCCCGGGATCTTGCAAAACCTCAACGAAATACTGTTAAGCAAACCTCTTTCTCCGTAATCATGGCCGTGGCGAATTTTCACAGGCTATAAGATTTTCTCATAACATCATGTCCCATCCAATTCATCGAGCCGGCAGAAATATGCGCAAATTTGTTTCAGATTCCTGTAACCTGTGTACATAACCTTACAAATTCCAGAAAAGACAGTTTAAAATTAGCAGCGATGGGGTTCTTGAGACACCTCCCATCTCTGTTACTCACAATATACATAGTACGAGGTGATATGGCTGAGTTGGAGTGATTTTTATGAATTAACTGGACGAGGAACAGGCGCCTTCGTCAGTGCAAGAAGCTACAGCCAGAGGCATCCTTTTCCCTTCAGTTGCTTCCAGCTTCCACTTCGAAATTGTGTCCAAGGTGCATATCGTTACACTCGGCTCTGTAATTTTCTCAATCTTACCTCAAATTTATGTTTCAATTTTATCCATTCACGCTGCCACGCTGTTTGCGAACCCTTGAATTCTCCTGCCCTCGGCTTTTTTCCCTTTCCTTTTCTTCCTCTATGTAAGCTCATAAATCCGGAGTCAACTTTTCTTCCTCTATGTAAGCTAATAAATAAGGAGTCAACTGTCACTGGTAATGAGGATAGTCATTATTTGTTATAGCTTTTTTTCCTTTCCTTTTCTTCCTCTATGTAAGCTCATAAATTCGGAGTCAACTTTTTTTTCCTCTATGTAAGCTAATAAATAAGGAGTCAACTGTCACTTAATTGGTAATGAGGATAGTCATTATTTGTTATAGTTCGTTCAATTAACTGTTAATGAGGATAGTCATTATTTGTCATTTCATCGTTCGCTATTATAGATCAATGGAAACTCCATGATTTTACTATTATTCAATGTAAACAATGCAGTCCATGATTTTTTGAAGGGGTAGATTTTGACTTGTGTGATAGTAGATTTTGACTTTTGTGTGGTGGATGTCTTTTGATCTTGAACCATTAATATTTTACATTTTACAAAAATGAGTTCTTAACCAATTAAAAGCAGTTTTAAATCTTATGTCAAATCCAAAAAAAAGTTTCAACCTAACCTAGACAGTAACACTTTCAACCAAGCCTAAACAATATCCCAAGAAACCAAATATTCCTTCTTTCTTATAATCATTGCTGAGACTACCTCCAATCAAATCATGTATTTTTAATAACATTAATATTTACGGTCACTCTGAAACCATATTCTATTGTTGTAATTTCTTACCCATAAACCTAATTTTATAAATTATAAATTTTATATCATCTTTGCCCCTCGTGAAAGGGCCACCGTCCAATGGCTGATATAGCCTGCAAACAAGCTACAGAATTTTTCTCTCAAATTTTCTTTTGAATTTCAAGTTTTCCTTGGAAGACCTTGCTATTTGCCTTAATTTGATGGAATTTCCATAAATTTAGTGTAAATTGAATTAAATATACCGTTTAATATCGAATACATTGTTGGTCAACAAATAAATCAGTGCGAACTACAAAGTGGCCAAAATTGTAAACTAGCTACTTTAAGGCCGTTTTCGGGTGGTTCGAGTATTCAAGGACACAAACACAAAGAACTCGCCCCCCTTCGTAAATAAGGTGATAAAAGAACGACAAAAAATAACATAATAGAATTCGTTTAGGTTGGTAGATTTAGAATGGATCATAAAGGTCATTGTAACATATTTTAAGTTTACGAAGTATTATGCAGGTCGCCACATGTTCTTCATCTCATAAAGGTCATTGTAACATATTTTAAGTTTACGAAGTATTATGCAGGTCGCCACATGTTCTTCATCTCCTTTCAGGTCGCCACATGTTCCTCATCTCCTTCCTTTGGATTTTTTTTTTTAATTTTTAGTTTTAATGTGTTTTTTCTTAAAAATTATATTGATGAGATGATTAATGTTTAATGAGATAAAAATTGGTTTATCAAATCTTAAGAAGGGTAAGAGATTACTTTGATTTTCTTAAAATCTTATTTATTTGTTAAAAAAGTATTGAGATAAGTGTTCCAAGATCACCATAGTTTTGATGATTTAGGAGGTTAGGAAGGTCGTTGTTGTCAGAGATATTTTGAAATTGTGATCTAATTTGGGTATATACATGACACTCTAGGAGACAGTGTTTTAAGTCTCCAATCTTCTTAGTCTCACAAAGAGCATCCCACGATGTTTCGGGAATTGTGCAATGGTAAATTTCACTATGTAGCTCGTGGGATTTGTATATTAGCAATGTTGATTTTCTTCTTCGTGCTAGTTAGAATTGGGAGATACTTTTGATCCTCTAGATGAGGATTGACCACCTCCCAATAACATCTTAGCTTTCTTATGTCTTTCAATTCTCTATCAAACCACATTTTCTTTTTAAATATAGATGTAATAATTTTTTTAATTCTGCATAATGACATCTTGGTGTTTTCCCCAATGATTTATCCAATGATTTATCAAAGACTTGGTGCCTTATGCCATCCATCTTAGCTTCCTTTTATCTTCTAATTCTTTATCAAACCTCATATTCTTTTAAAATTTAGATGTAATAATATTTTTAATATTATCAATATTCTACATAATGACATCTTTATGTATTACCCAATGATTAATCCAAGACTTGGTGCCTTGATGTCATCCCTACTTGAGTTGTTGGTCGCTTTGGATGGAGTTTGAAGCGATTTTGGGGAGCCTCTTGTCATCAACGTTGTTTATCTTGTTCTTGTACACTAACTACCTAATCATGTCCATGCACTCAATAGGGTAAAGGATTGCTTTGATGAGGAGGATAGAATAGGGTGTATTGTCTTTAATTTTGAGATTATAAGTTATAAAATATTTTGGATTTGTTCAGTCTTTCTCCAAGATTTTCTAGAGATACTACATTCCCATAATTCACATATGTATAAGATAATCAGAGTGACGAGAGTATCAAAGAGGAGTTTTTTCTTATCCCACAGCCAAAGGTATGCTAATATACACGTGTTTTCAAGTCCATAATAAGCTTTCCAACCTCCATTTATCCTTTTCTCAACACTATAGTTCCAATTGAGCTTGTGATGAATATATATTTCTATGAAGGAAATTCATCCAAGATATTGTTGTCATATAAGAAAGTGCCATAGGTTATATTTTGGGATTTGATTATCGTAACCTTCATTTTGTCAGTGTTCAGAGTCATACCCATACTATAGAAAAATTCTTTGAGGATTCTTATATGATTACTGAGGTCATAGGGTCTCCTTTCCATTAGAGAAATATCATTAGCATAAAGAACAAGGATAATGACTATACCAGTGAGAGTCGCACAAGTACAACCAATACTAGAGAAAAAGTCTTTGAGGATTCTTATATGCTTACTGAGGTCACAGGGACTCCTTTCAATTAGAGAAATAACATTAGCATAAAGAAGAAGGATTATGACTATACCAGTGAGAGTCGGACAAGTACAACCAATATATTCCAACCAATATTCTGACTTATCAATGTATATGTCAAAGAGGGTAGGAGAAACGGTTCCAATGTGAAGTGTTTTCAAATTTTTTTAATGATTGATTGATTGTAGTGTGTCCACTTTATTTGAGTAGAAAAAATTTAATGTTAATTTCTATGAATTTATTTTAATGTTAATTTCTATATATAAATTTTAGTAATTTATCCTTATAAAGGAACTAATTTATTATATCAAAAGTAATGAACTATTTGTTATACATTTTAGTGTAAAATAAATATGTCAATCTATATCACAATGCTTAAAAAAATTAAACCAACTTAAATTAGTTTTAAAATAAAAAAATAGCTCAAAGGGGTTGGATCTAATGGTGGAAAGTGAGGAGTTTTTCACCATTGGGCAAGGTTCAATTTTCATGAGGGATTTATCTGGAGTCATGGGGGCACCTTGAGGTAGTGGTCGAACGTGTGGTTGCATGCAGAGATACTATATTAAATGGTATTGTGACCCATGCACACATAAGTGGATCAAATCCCACCCCCATGTCCTTCAAATTTTTAAAATAGTCCTCGAGGTGTAGGACAGTCGGTGACGGAGTGTGTTGTTAAGCCACTCCGTGTTGCTAAAGTCACCGGTTCGAAACCTGCGGGGACAAAAAATCCAACCATAATAAGGGTTGATGTGGCTCAGACCGGGTGCGATCCCTGGGTGATTTTGACAGCTTAGATACCCCTGAGTCACAGTTTCTCAAACCATAGGATAATCCCAATAGATTTTTTTATTTTTTTTTATATATTATTTTTTTTTATTAAATAATAAAAAAAATTACATCCAAAAATTAATTACTTTAAATACTGATAGATTAATTTATTGATTGTAATATATTTTCTAAAATAAACTAGATTTGTTTTAATCATATGATATTGCTAAAATCTCAAAGCAAGATTCCATGACATAGAGATGGAAATTAAGATTTCACACACATATATAAGGATTAAATTCTTATTAAATTGATTAAATTAATGTAATTGCTAAAATCTCAAAGAAATATTCTAAGGATTAAATTCTTATTAAATTGATTAAATTAATGTAATGTAGTTCATAAAATTGTGGACACAAAATTATGGAAATACTTAGCATTATCAGTAATAATTTGTTTGAATAACTTAATAACTTGTTTGAATAACTCTTTGGAATATATATATATA
>ML778360.1:356870-403977 GCA_009831015.1 Picea engelmannii
GAATTGATGATAATTTGTTTGTATGTATACAAGTTTCATGTGATATGGATATCTTCTTTGCTAATGCACAACATTTGGCTACCATGTTATATAATGTTTCTTTCAAATGCGGATATATGCCATCATACCTTCTAAGATGGGGTTGGTGATCTTGTCACGGTGTCATGGGAGGAATACTATGTGAATTTAATGAAATATCTTTCTTTTTTATTAAGTTTATTTTAAATGGTTAGAAAAAGTTAAATTTGTAAAATGTTTAGACTACAATATTCATTTTTTTTTATGGAGATAACAATAGATATCTATAATAGGAGCATTATTATGGACTTAATATTCTCTTCCAATTATTGTATCCAAGATTCTGTGACACTTTCTGGCTTCAATCATATTGAGTTGACCAACCAATTCCTACTACAACCCATCTATGGCTCTTCTCTTAAGATATGCCCATAAATTTGCTTTAATCTATAATAAGTTATATTTACAACCAACCTAGTTCACCAAACTATAGGCATGCGTCCAACCACAACATTATGACATTTCAAAAAAAAAACTTGGATAGAACATCTTAACAATACTTATACTTAGCCAGTATTTCAAGTTATCCAACACAAACAAATGAAGTGAAAATAACATCTATCCAAGTAAATAAATCACAATACACAAGTATAGGAAACACCCAAGGTGTATTTATTAGCTTTATTTATATGAAGAAGGTCACAACATACAACAAAGAATTGTGACCAAGTGCTTGTGGCTCATTTAAAAACTATGATTACAGAAGGAAAGGATGCCTACAAGAACTCTCGATCCAAACCCTGAAGAAACCATAACCTTACCTCCTACAGGTCTTGTATTCTTCTTCTCCACACCGTCCAATGCAACTTTTCATACTATGCCCAACGCTGAACTTAACACAATTTAATATATCCTTTACACTCCTTGTGAATGACCAATCTCTTATGCCTTAGATATTTTGAGGTTTCCTCATTTTGTTTAAGAATTTGCTTTAATTTGCAACCCCCTTCACTCTAAGGTGGACCCAAGTTCCATTTTTCAACTTACTTCCTTTGGTGACTTGTCGATCGACCATTTTCCCAAGTTTTCCCAAGTCCTCCCAAGTTGTCTCAAGACATCCTGGGTTGGCCCAAGTTTTCCCAAGTTGTCACAAGTCCATCCAAGTCCACCCAATCCATCCAGGTATGCTCAATTCATCCAATTTCACCCAGTCCATCCAAGTCCATCTAACTGCACCCAAGTGTGTCTAATTGCACCCAAGTACATTCAAAGGTAACTCCAATGGAGAAGGGATGCTAATTCCCTTTGGTTTTTACATATTTCTTATGTACCTAACACATCCCAACTTGTATAAGTAAAACATGGAATGGCTCACCACTATGTCCGTTAATCAGGAGACGAATGTCTAGCATTGCAACCTTCTGTGGTAACCCTCCATACTCACCTAGGAAGTGTGCCTACCTGTTCATAGGAAGAGGCCTTACATCCACCCCCACTAATAATGTTTCTATATTGGTAACATCCATCCAAGACTTTTCTAAGTGGCCCAAGATTGCCATTCTCAAATTCTTGGATCTTGTCTTCATATTTCCATAACACCTCTTTCCATTCCTAATTATTTTCCTCCTCAAGTCTGTCTTTTTAGATAAAATAGTACTCATGACTTTTATTCTTACTAAAGTGGGATGTCTTATATGCAAGTATCTCCTTCACTTCCATCTATAGACTATGTACTATCCATGCCATGGATCTAGATGGTGCAACTTTGTTGGGATCACCTTAATCAATCCTATAAGGCTTCAACTCACTGATATGGAAAATTGAATGGTGAGCTATCACATGGTCTATGAGCTCTAATTTGTAAGTGACATTTCCTATATTCTCAAGTACCTTGAACGGTCCTTTAAATCACTAACAGTGCACCAAACATGCTACTTTGTGGCTTGAATTGATATCTACCCAATTTAAGTAAGAGCAAGTTTCCAACATGAAACTTCACCTCCCTCCTATCATGATCAACCCAATGCTTCATTATTTAGGCTTTGTTTGTCAACTAAACATGATCTATCTCTGATTGATCTTTCCATCCCTTCATGAACCCCAAGGTTGATGGGTTTCATCCATATTATCCTGGAATAACTTGTGATATAGAAGGTTGTTGCTTGTTTTCCAACTAAAATGGACTATATACCATTGTGAAACAATTTTTCATGTTGTAACTAAATTGGGTTGCATCTAAAACTATGGCCAATTTGATTGGTCTACATGAACAAAATTCCTTAGTTAATCCTCTGAAATTCCATTGAGACATTCTTTCTACTGAAGACTATGTAGATGATAGCTTGAACTCATCAATTTCTCGGTTCCAACAAGCCTAAACAACTCTATCCAAAATGGAACCATGAAACTTGTGTCTCTCTCTGACACAATGCTTAATGGGAGATCCCAGTACTTCAGAACTTCTTATGTTTCACAAGTCACCTTTGTTTTCATGAAGATTGCATACTTGGAAAAGTGGTCAACAACTACCATAATCCCATTATACCCTTGTGAAACTAGAAGCTATGTGATGAATTCCATACATACACTTGCCAATGGTTTATATAACATCGATAAAGGATATTGTGGACCATCCTACATTTTTATATCTTCCTTGTCCTGTGGGAAGACAAGACAACTCTCAATGTATTCTTCTATGTATTTCCTGTTATGTTCTCAATAGTATCCTTGTTCTAGCAATTCCATTGTCCTTCTCTTTCCCTGGTTTCCTATTGAAGG
Organism: Picea engelmannii; assembly: GCA_009831015.1. NCBI lineage: Eukaryota > Viridiplantae > Streptophyta > Pinopsida > Pinales > Pinaceae > Picea > Picea engelmannii. The sequence goes on from ML778360.1 coordinate 359,667, forward strand.
TGAATCATAGCACTCCCTTAAGAATTCCTTCTGAAGGTTAGATGAATTAGGCACATAGATATGATAAACAAAGTATAAAATCCCAATGTCCATCCAAAACTTCCTTATTTTCCCCTCCTTCAACCATTCATGATATGAAAAGTTGTGGGACCCTATTGCAATCCATGTTTGATATTCTCTTGCAAGTCTATAAAAACATGTGTCTGACTTGTTGGTTATGGAGCCCGATTAGCTTCCTGATCCATAGGTATTTGTTTTCATCCATGTTTATACCCCATGAAGATTGTACACCCCTCCACACAGGGTGGTTATAGGGGGGGGTTTCCCCCCCTGCAAGGTCCTCGAGCAAGTAGGCCCTTAGAGTGGGTTCAGGGGTGAAGCCCCCGAAGGAAAAATTTCCTTGTAAATGTATCTTGTAATTTCATAGAAAATATATACCATTCATTACAAGGTCACGGATCTGACAGTAGAATTTATGTTAGGGTTTTTTCCCCTAGAAGGAAACCCTCTTTTATGAGGGAATTGTATTGAGGTTGTGTATCATTGTGAATATTGTATTCCAATAGAGGATATTTTGAGAGAAAGAAGAGGAAGTTACAACGGGTCTGTTTTACGTTGTATCCCTTCATTTTGATGGATAATAAAAAGGAAGGACCTGGCAATTTCTCTGGTGGACATAGCCCACACTGGGTGAACCACGTATATTTGTGTCTCTATTGTATTGTGTATATTTTGTGTTTTATTTCCACATTTGTTTTATTTTATTTCTCTGTGATCTTCTTTTTCTAACATGACTACCCATGGACATCTACAAATCTTTCCCATATGAGGTCACAAGTTGTTCCTTCCTACTCAAGGAATCCATTGTTGTATTCAACTTTCTCAGTCAATACTCAATGGTCATGTCAAATGATGCTAAGAAGTATTTCCATCTTGCTTTCTTAGGTGGCAACTTTATTTGGGTGGCAAAGTAACATGTTTCAACATTTTCCATCTTTACAATGAAGGATTTTCTAACAAGTAGTTCCCCCATGCTTGTAGACAATGTATAATGGTGGTCATTTCTTTATTATAGAGATGGTATCTTCGTTCATGATTTTGTAGATTTCTACTCTCATAGGCCACTAGATGACCTTCCTATGAAAAAACTTCACTGGTGGAAAAATTTGAACCATCTATCACCACTTCAAATGATCCCTCAAAGTCTAGAAGATTCAACCCAAGTACTTACAAAAATCTACTCTTTAGTTCATAGAATGTTTCCAAAGTCTAGAAGATTCAACACAAGTACTTACAAAAGTCTACTCTTTAGTTCATAGAATGTTTCCTAGAAGTTCTCCATCCAATTCCATGGTTTCTTATCCTTTAACAAATCACCAAGTGGTGTTGAAATATTAGAGAAACTTTCAAAAAATATACAGCAATAGTTATCCAAACCAAGGAAAATTCTTATCTCATGAATTATTATTGACTCCTTCCAATCCTCAATTACACTTATATTTGGAGGACCCATGGAAATGCATTATTTTCCAATTCAATGACCCAAGAATGGGAATTTTGTCCACCCAAAGATACACTTACACTTCTTCAAGTACAACTATTTCTTCCCCTATTCCTCAAATACTTTTGCGGAATATCTCTTATGGTTTTTCATATTCTCATAGAAGACATCAATTCCATATAGATATACAAACAATGACTTGTCCAAGAATGGTCTAAACACATCGTTGATCAAGGTGAAAATTTTATATAGAGCACTACACAACCCAAAATGCATAATAAGAAATTAAAAATGGTTATACCTTGTTACCATGGTTTTCTTCACCTCATATCCTTCCACAATCCTCACTTGGTAGTATCCCTTCCTGAAGTCCAAATTTGATAAAACCTTGGCCTTAGCAAACTTGTCAAATTAGTACACTGTAAAACGTAAGGGATGCTAGTTTTTGTTAGTCCACTTTTTCAATGCATGATAATTGAAGCACATCCTCAATCCTAAGGTTTCTTTCTTCTTTCGGAAGAGGATCAGTGCACCATATGATGACCTAGAAATCTTGATGATGCCAGTGTCAATGAGCTTAGTCAATTGTTTCCTCAACTCTTTGAACTCAGGTCCGAAATGTCGATGGGAAGCTCTTACCAAAGGCTATAACCTTGGTTCAAGATCAATACAATGGTAAATTGTGTTCTTAGGTCAGAGAAATTTAGGAAAAGAATCAAGCATCGAATATGAAAAATCATTCATTTCATTGGAAAGTGATATAAGAACAAGCATCCCCACTCCACCCCTATCCAATTATCTAATAATTGCTGCAAAAAGATGAAACTTTAGGTTTCTGGAAGCCCTCTTCATGCTCAATGTAGGTACAAGATTCACCTTTCCATCCTACTTACTTGCTATTATGCACATGACACAAGTATTTTTTCCACCAAGTATCACCAACTTGCATTAAAATGGCATGAAAACTCGCTACATTATCCTTAGGAATTGGTACCCAATAATTCCTTCAAATTCATCCTTCTACAGTACTGTAAAGTCTTCATTTCCGTTCCATTTGTCTAATTTCATGTGAATTGCAGATGCAATACCATCTACTACCTTATCCTTATAATTGACCACCTTGACTAAATCACTACATGATCCAATTCTAATTCCAAGTTCACTTTCCAAATCCGTGTTTAAGAAGTTGTGTGAGGCATCAAAATCCACCAATTGGGATTTTCCCTTATTTTTTTTCCATCCAGGGAACCAATTATAATCCTATAATCCTATTATACACAACTCGTTAAAGGAAATGAAATACTACAAGAAGGAACAAGATTTTTACCTCTACTTCAAGTTGTCTTCAAATGGATACCATTCATTATCATTTCCAAAAGATCTATGGAAAAATGCCTAGTCCCAACTACACTTCAACCGAATACAACTAGAAGTGTGTTTTCTATGACTATTGTGTGCATCTTCACTTGGATGAAATGCACTCTAATGCATGGTGGGACATGCTAATGTGGTGATCCTAGACCAATCGTGACCTATAACAATAGCTTGGTGTCATCATTTTCCTTCATCCAATCTCCAATTCCTATTAGCACTATTTTGGACAACTATAGGAAGAGGGGTTGCTCTAGTACCTATGCTACTAGATTTTGCCTATATGAGCTCTGAATCCTCCTAAGAAACTTCTTGGTCGAAATGTGATTACAAATTTGTCTTGAACTAGTCAAACCACTCTCCCAACCTACTTCTTTCTTATGGAACATGGTGAAGAGTTGATCGAAAATGGATCCAAACAAGGGAATGGTTGTAAGACTGAATAAATGGAAGTGAAATTAGGATATTAATGAAGTTTATATAAAATATTAAAGACAATGAAAATGTAAAAGTAAATGAGAAACAATAAATAAAACAAAGGGTGAGAAATAAATGTTCAAAAAAAGAAAAATAATAATAGGAGAGAAAAGATTTGAGGAATGAGAAATAAAAGATTAGTCCTTTTGGCCTTCCCAATACTCTAAATCTCCCTGGCTTTTTTTTTGTAAATTCACTCTTAAAGGGTCTTTTGGTCTAGGGAGTTGAGGATGCACAAAGAGCGATTATCTAAAATATAATTAGAGATCAATGAAATAAGAGCATTGAACAACTATTGAATATTCATTTTCCCATTTGAATTTCCACAATAAAATATTTGTGTTTATGGTATGTTTTATTTTTCTATTATATATATTTTTGAGGAGAAATATGCTACTCATGTTTATATTTAATGAGTCATTGTGAGTATTGCAATGGATTTGAGGAAGAAATTTAAATGATATCTCTATTATTTCACTCAAAATTTTGTTCTCCATTAATAATTAATGAATTCCAATGAGTATATATTCTCCTCTCCTCCGTCCATCTTACTTTTTTATTTCAAATCCATGACTCTTATGAATTGACTATTGCACTATATAGTTGAGTTTCTAAATGGGATCACAAAGAAAAACAAAAAAAAATGAATTTCTTGAAGATCATTGGTGGACGACCCATACATAGTGAAATACCTTGAGCATGTGGCATTATGCATCTCCACAACTCAATTACATCTTTCAGTATTTTTTGGACGAAGTAGGGGATTTCTATGCTCCATACATAGACTATACATGCTTTGGTAGGAAACCTTTCATTGTTTTTTGGAGGCCATACACTCACATTGTGGGTGTTTGTTGGGGTTATAGAAATTACAATCTCTATCAATTGCTTAATCGCTTGTCTCTTGGTTATTGGGCATTCTATTTTCCAAATCGTTGTGTTCACTTCTCTTAATCGAGCCATTATAATTCCTTGAGGTGTCACCAAGACCATATGCATCCATATTATCCATAAACATCACTATTGGGCATGCGTAGCATTGGAAGCCATGGATCTTCCCTTTTGGATTATTTATTCAGAGGATTTCTACCTTTATTTATTATTTATTACTAGATCCATTCACATATAAAATATGTGTTGTCTCCATATTATATTACATACACTTGGATGCTTTTGGAAGTGAGATAATTCCAAGAGAAAGAAACTAGTTATTAAGTAGAAGGATGTGATGTCACTATTTGCTAGTGCATTAGTAAATCCCCTTGCTTGTGAATTTTGTGTGTCCATTATTTTAATTAAATAGATCATTTTCTACCATGCCTCTCATGCAATGCTTGGTTACCTTGCATGCGCCTGATTTTTGCTATGTTTGAACCATTGTACAAGCATCCAATGCAAATATATGTATGCATTGATATTTGATAATAACTAGATGTTGTGCCTTAGGTCATTCCACACTAAGGAGAATTCCAACCATTCATATTCTAGTGATATGAAGAGATAACAACCAATAAATAACAAATGAGATCACCCTCAAGTCCCTAAGGATTGCCAATTATTTAATCAAATCAAACGCAGAGTTGTCATCACATTTTAGCATACATATCAATAGCAGCTTGATTGTTGGACATGGATTCTATTAACAAGTTTTGAGTGAATGTTTTGGAATTTTGATTAGCTTATTCCATATAGCTTGATCGTTGGACTTGGATTCTATTAACAAGTTTTGAGTGAATATTTTGGAACATTGATTAGCTTATTCTATATATATCCATTAAATTGGAGAATTGTTCAAATGCTTGAGCATGGGAAGAGATATCAATTGTTGGATTGAGTATATATCTTTAGCATTGGAAAAGTGCATTTAGATTCCACTATTGACATTGGTCTAGGAATTTCCATTGTCCAAACCTTGAATACATCCAACAGAGACATTCATTTTTCATGTTGATGATCAACAATGGAGAAACAACTAAAAGTCCTATTTATTATTGTCATTTTTAGCTAGTTTTTTTGTGCAAGCTACACCAATGACAAAGATCTTTGCACAACATTGAGAAAATAGATCATAAGTTAATTTCTTCATATTATTCATGTTGGTGAAGTGAGTGTGTTATAAATATCTCATTTATGAATCATAATGTGTTATAGAAGTTGAATCCTTGATTGTGATGAAGCTTCCAGAACCTTGTAAACTTAGCAAATATCCAAGCAGTTGCATTGGAAAATCGCCAAGCAGTCATTCTTGTGAAGGAAAAGGACATGAACAATTGACCTTGTCATAAGAATAAAGAGAAGGACTACATTAAATTGACATACCACTACTACCTCATCCACAGAAGGGTAGTTATGAGAATATTTTAAAGACTCATCCTACACATGTGCTTAGAATAAGTAGTGATCGTATCAACCTAAAGAAGAAGAAGAACGATGGGTATGCATCAAGGATTCCCATATTTTCCATTTATACAAGAAGAAATTCCATATCATTGTCACCTATTGGTAGTTAGAAGAATTCTCATTCTATGGGAAGAAAGGCCATCACGATGAATTTTGTTTGGAGAAGAAAGAAACATTCCATAATCTTGAATGGTTTCAAAGGAAGAATGGAAAGAAGACTTCCCCAATCCAAAAACAAACTCAAAGGAATATGGAGAGGAGTATGTCAAATAGTGAATGTAGTAGCAACAAGAATATTTTCCACATTTACTATTTAGGTGGACATTGAGAAGAAAAGTTTCAGTGACTTCATATAGAGCTTCACCTCAAAAACCACACAAACAAGAGAAGTGTATGGAGAGTGAAGAGTAGGGAGGATGAAATTTTTTATTTGTCTCCAACTCAAGGAGAAGGAGCTATCTAAGGAGAGATACTAAAACATGAAGTCGATATAACCATTGAAAAAGATAGTGGGTTAATGCCAATAACCATGCCAATCCCATTCCAGTTGTTACCAAAGAATTTTCCCTTATTAGAGATGTATTGGATATTAGTGCAATGAATTCAATGAAATTCCTTCATCCTTGTACTATCAAAATATTAAGGCATTCCATCACACTCAAGAGTATAGTTGATTTATGATTGTCACATATAGTCATAAATTTGTAGGTTTCATCAAAATTTTGGGTGGAATAAGTTGCTATGATTGCACACCAAGGTTTTCATCCAACAACATTGTCGTAGAGAAATATTTATTTAAGCATGTGCAAGCATCGATGAGTGGTTTCTAGACTGAGAAGAAACGGATCTTGGTAGAATAAAATACACCACACTTCCATTCATGAGGTTTTTGCATGAAGGCATGGCTATCGAGATCTCAGTGAACAAACACAAACCGACATTCAACTTGGCTTCATTGATTGCCAATATGAACCATCTCCAAGTATGAAAGAGATAGGATTAATTGTTGATTTCAAATTTTGGATCTAGATATTGCTCGAAGGTAAGACTTAGTGAGTAGACTTCTACATTGCGGTAACACGCAAACTAGGAACTAGAGCCAAAGCCATGGCTAGAACTAGAGCTAGTACCCAGAGCCATGAGCTAGAGATACAAACATAGTCAAAGTTGTAGCCAATAGCTAGAGTCAGATCCATCTTATAGAGAAGTGGAAAAAAGGCACGTTGATCCAAATTGGTCCTCTATGCTTTTGGAGACCAAAAAGTCTCTCAATTGGGAGGTGCAATCTGAAATGGATATGAACAAGTGAATGGTTGTAAGAATCGACACCTATGGGTGAAATTAGATGATCAATGAAGGTTAGACAGATTAAAGACAATGAAAGTGTAAAAGTAAATGAGACAAAAGAGAGAAATAAATGGAAAAAGAAAAATAATAATAAGAGGGAAATGACTAAGGAATGAGAAATGAAAGGTCGGGCTTGCTAGCCTTCCCATTACCCTAGGTCTCCCTATCTCTTTTTGTACTTTCAATTTCAAGGGGTATTTTAGGAAAAATAAGTGAGGATGCAGAAAGTGACATTAGCTACATTGTAACCATAGATTTCCATAATAAGAGCACTAAGCAGCAATTGAATGTTGGCTTTCCTATTTGGGTTTCTAGGGAAATATCTCCATGTTCATGATGTGTTTTATTTTCTTCCATACGAATTGTTTGTGGGAAATATACTACTCATAATTATTTTTAATGTGTTGTTTTGAGCATGGTAATGGTTCCGAGGAACAATTCTTAGTGGTGGATTTAATGGATTTATTATTACACTTAGAATTTTGTTCTCCATTAGTATTTAATGAATGCCAACAAATCTTTGTTCTCCTTCATCCATCTTACTCTAAAATTTGATATCCATGACTAGTATCAATTGAATATTTCACTTATATATCTTATTTTATAAAATTAATTACAAAGAGAAAGAAAAAAAAATGAATTGCATGAAGATTGTTGGTCGCTGAAAGGCCCATACATAGTGAACGACCTTGAACCTAAGGTCGTGTGGACCTCCACATAAATGGTTCACTATGGACCATACACATATTATACATGCTTTGGTTGGCTACCTTTCATTTATTGGAGGTCGTATGCACACATTGTGGGTGTTTTTTGAGGCTACATGCATTGCAATCTCTATTAATTGCATAATTCCTAGTCTATTGGTTGTTGGGCATTCTATTTCTAAACTTTCTTCCCACACTTTCCTTAATTGAGCCATTATAATTCCATGAATGATCACTAATATTATACAACAACTATATGGATCACACACACCATTGTTGGGCAAGTTTATCATTTAGATGCCTAGGCGTACCCTATTGGACTATTGATTGAGTGGATTTATACTTTATTTATTATTGGATCCATTCATATATATATATATATATATATATATATTCTGGATTATATTTGCATACACTTGGTTGTCATTGTAACTCAGATCATTCCCAGAGAAAACGACTTCTTATTAGTCCCTGTCGAAGGCATAGAGGGACTATAGCGATCGATAATTCGTTGATTTGATATTAGTTTGTCGTTTGACTACAAATTTTTTCATACTTTCTATTGTTCGAACTACAGAACTAAAAACATTATTTTTTATATAATAAAAAAACCCACATATGTCATGATCTGATTGGATGATAGATTTGAGGTCTTATTGCCAGCTTCGCTATTCCCAATGAATTATATGTTGCCATATCCAAAGTTTTTATCATCTACGGTACTTTTTGAATTTGTACTATTCATACTAAAATGTTTAGATATCCAAAGTTTATAGTGATTGATAATTCATTGACTTTATATTAGTTTTTTGTTTGACTACAATTTTTTGAATAATTTCTATTGTTCGAACTCCAGAACTCAAAACATTATTTCTTTATTATTTTTATTATAAAAAAACCCATATTTGTCATGATCTTGTTGGATAATAGATTCGACATCTTATTGCCATCTTTGTTATTCCCAATGAATTATATGTTTCCATATCCAAGGTTTTTATCATCTACGGTACTTTTTTTTTTTAATTTGTACTATTCATACTGAAATGTTTAGCTAATAGATTTGAGGTCTTATTGCACATGGATAGTCATTTTTCATATTACTTTGTCGTCTCAGTTATTTTTTTTAGCATAGTCCCTATTCTACGAACTATTGTTGTTATTATTATTATTATTACTATTATTATATATTATTTTATTAATATTATTATGTTTGATTTGTATTTATTGTTTCGTACTTCGAGAGTCTTTGTCATTGTTGTGTACGTAAACAGGCCTGCCACACTTCATTCTTTCTTAAATGTTTTCACAACATGACGCCCTTCGACGATTCAGACAGTCTTAATTGTTTACCTAATAGGCCTCACAACGTTAAATATTTATTCTACAGATGTGTTACAATACAGTTTTGTTCCACTTTTTGATAGTGTTGTTTGCAGTGAAATTGGGCAATATTGTTCTTCAGTAGCATTATTGGTTCACTGGTTAATGCTTGTTCATTGGTTCCTTTGATGTTGCTTGTTGTTGTTTGATTCAACTTTGCAAAGTTGAGGTCCTACAGTTGCAGTTGGACCTCTTCGTGGTTGTTCACTGGTTTGTTGTTCTTCAACTTTGCAAGCTGTTGGACCTGTTGTTTCGGTTTGCAAGTTTTGGGGTTTCTCTTATGCCATCCCTCATTGATAGGTAAGTTTCTGTACCATCGTTTCGTTGTTATTCCTTTTTTATTCTTGTTTTTTTGTACCTTGAAAGCATGAATTTTCAATTGTAGGAGTCTCTGCCTCGAAATTCTAATGCAGAAAATATTTCTATGTGGCTTTTGCAACCAGAATCTTTTCCTTGTTCTTGAATGTCAATGTTCTATAGAGAAACCTCCTTTGTCGCTTCCATGGTGACATATAAAAAATAAAACAAGATGTTCTCCTCACTTTTTTTTTTCCTGGAAACCATGCATTTTCATATGCCAACATCCACGTCCTGGATATCGTGTCATAGCTATTTCCAAAATAGCAATGCAAAGGGGTTTAGAAAACGAATTCGGAGTTTTCACAAGGGGGAAACCATCTGCCAGGGTCTTGTGACAGGTAATTCTTTTATTCTCTAAGTCAAAAACTTTTCCCACCTATTGTCTTTGTCCTGTCCTTTCTGTCTTGTAGAACATCTTCCACCTATGATAAGCTGGTAGGATCCACACCGTGAATATGTTAAAAAATGATATACCTTGAATACTCAGTCTTTATGCTCAACAAAATTATAGTGTTATTTATTTATGTTTTTTCTTTTGTTTGGTTCACTGTTCACTATACATTTTTTTTCTTGTCATCTGTTGTGGCGACCAGGGGGGATTGAATTTGAGAAGAAGAAGGTTGGAGGATACATAGCGAGATTGGTACGCAGTTTCACACTTGTAGTTTTCTATTTGTATTTGTTTGTTTTTTGTTTTATTTTTTTCCCTTTTCTCTGTTTTCATATAAACTGAAAATAACTAAGAAACAACTTGAAAATCACAGTTTAAGAGATGAAACAAGTAATAGATGTTGAGTACTATGAAATAGATACAAAATTCATTGTACATGACAACATCGATGAGGTGTTTCATAGCAATGGGATTTTTAGATTGGATGCATTCTTGTATACTGTAGGAGATTGTCTTTTCGATGCATTTCAGGTTCTACTGCATTTTCGTTATTCCTCGACCGACCTGCGCAATGGATTGATAGATTATTTCTTGGGTTGTTTAAAAAATGGTGACGCTAAGGCATTGGAGTCGTATGAATATGAATTGGCATCTGATTTTCTTTGGCAATTGCATGGAATACATGATGTCACTACGCATTTTTCAAAGATGTGGTTGTCTACATTTGCAATTATGCCTGCACATGAGAGGGGAATTTAGGGAGATACATTTTGTATATGATGGTTGTCTAAGTGGATCAATATATCAATTGGAATATGGTCATTGACAAGAAAAACAAGATATCTATTATTCAACAAAACTGCATCTAGGGATCCATATTGCATCATGTTCTAGGATGCCAATCCTATCAGTGGTCATTATGAAACACTACTGTATAAAAAAATATCCATATGAAATCTTGGAGGACCTCATATTTACTTTTCCCTCATTTGCAAAGACCTTGAATCTCAATGGAAATGGATTATGCATTGTATAGACTTCCATGGCTTGCAGATAACAACAATTGTTGCATCTAGTTGTGGAGATAGTCCATTCAATGCAATTTGCTATTTGGTAGAAATAGATTTCGATGTGCAGTTGTTGTGGATTTAAACTATATAATCCTTTTGCAATGAAATTATAGGCGGCAACCAACATGCTTTTAGCTGCTTGCATCAACACCTTTCACCATATCTCCTAGAAAATATGTCGGCAACTGGAAGTTGGCAATAATACCTTGTAAACATGGCACTGCCATATGAAAAAGGAAATGTAGAGCGTGCCAGATTCTGTTTGCAATGACTATCTATCATATTCAGAGTAAATATATGGGTCTGGTCATCCCTTCCATATGACACTGTCCATTCCTAGTCTATTGATTCAAATTATGATCGAACAATTGACATCATCTCGGTGAAAAAAGATACGACACATATCCATTATCAACCTTTGATAGGACATACCACTGGTTTAGGGTACACTGTCCATGCCACCCAAAATGCATCGAAATTGCATACACGTAGCATGTTATTTAATGAGAAAGAAACTCCTCCCAGTTGCGATGAGGCCATACGAGGCTTAAACAAAAAACATAGACTAACTTATCACAACTTGAAAAAGGTCATGCATGAAATTTTTCCCAGTTGTGATGAGGCCATACAAGTCTTAAACAAAAAATGTAGACTAAGTTATAACAACTTGAAAAAGGTCATACGTGAGAGAAAAAATACATTGGTAGTATAGGAAATACTGTCGGTTAAGGTTCTAGTTTCAATGCTAGCCAAACCACATTGAATCTTCATAAGCGTCGCATGCTATTTAATCATAATGAAACTCATCCCAGTTGCCATGAGTTCATCCTGGCCTTGAACAAGAAACATAGACTAAGTTATCACAACTTGAAAAAGGTCATACACAAGAGAAAAAAATACATCACTATGCTTCCTTCTAGAGAGAAATTGACATATAACAACCTAAAAAAATGTGTTCATGCACAACACAATAGAAACAAGTATGGTCGCATATCCCACAATGTTCATGGCACTGTCCGAGAGAAAAAAATCACATTTCGTGGGATAGAACCAACATCATGCACTACTACCAATGAAAACCATCAAACACTTTCTACACATACTTCCCTACGAAAGAAATATGAAAGACAGAACTACATGAAAAAAATCAAAGACACTCCTTCCATTGCATGTGCAATTTGCAATCAATTGAATTTCACAAAAACAACTAAGTATTTCACACCTAATTAGGAAGCCGAATACCTCCACTTGACACTAAATGATAAAACATTTTCCAGTGGAAAAATTTGTCTTCCATGAAAACGGTCCCTTGAAAATGGAAAACTGCCACAGTTTGCAACGCCTGACCAAATAAGATGTAATACACCACTACCAGATGTAAGTGCACTTACAGAACTTGAAGAGAGACTTGTGTCTCTATGAATTGAATTTGCACAAATCAGACCCTGGGGCTATAAATGACCCCAAATGGGCCTAACAAGATCAATTATTAATGTGCATGTCCAACTAGATGTGCAAAAATCCTTGTCACAATTCATTAGCGATACAATGACAATTGTTGTGGCTCTCAAAAGACGCTTGCAATACAAAAATGCATATCAGACAGGAAAAGTGCATGTGCATGTTGTCATGAAAGAATTAAAAGAAGTATGTTCCAAGGCCCTGTACAAAGCACATGACATTTGTATAAATGAGAACTAGAGAAGTGTTCTTGGAGAAGAGGACAACAACTCTGCACAGACTCTCGAAAATTCTAGTGAATTTGATATAAGTGATGAATCGGAGAATGAAACACCTGTTGAGACATTGGTACATGGATTCACTGATTCACAACACATTCATGACTTGCAAGACAAGATTGTCGAAATTGCACCTACTGAGGGGAAATGTCCACTTGGAATATTCAAGGACAAATTTGCTGAGGAAATGAACTTCCCAACACTCTTCTATGGATATCCACGTCCCAGTGACATTACAGAATGATTCAATTACCATAAAATAGTTCGATGGGAGCTGCTACATTCAAGCGGTGACTTCTCCTGTCACATAACAAATTTGTTTTTCAAAACAATGTGCATAATAATAGGGAAAGTGTTGTCTTTCATGTGGGTGCGAATAATAAAAGTCCAATTACAAGGAAGAAAGTTGTTGTCCAAGGATGTCAAGTACAAATTAAAACTAGAAAAAATCCTAAAATCTGATATTGGATACACAGATTTCAAAAACATTCGCATTTCTCCTGACTATTTTCAACAAAAAAGAAAACTATTTTTGCAATGATTCGACAATTGGGACCACCAACATTTTTCATCACATTTACAAGTGCAAAGCATTGTTGGGATCCATTGGTGGATGCAGTATCTGACTTGCATAGGAACAGGAAACGTAAAAAACAAACCGATACACTGGAAAATAATGACATTGACTACCTCATAAGAAAAGACCCAGTGACATGTACTCGCTACTATAGACATAGAATAAATGCTTTGATACAATTGATATTTCATGATGAAATGTTTTTCAAAAAAATATCAGACTATGTTTTCCTGACTGAATTCCAGAATATGGGGGATTGAACATGACCACGCACTGTTGTGGATAGAAGGTGCATTGATCTATGGAGCTGAAAACAATTCATAGATCGAGCAGTTTTTGGAAAAATACATAACATGCAACACAGATTATTTGGATCCATAACTTGCCAAAGTTCATAGACATTATCATACCAAAAGTTGTAAAAAATGAAAAAACTCACATTGCAGATACAATTTCCCCGTGCCACCAATGAGTACAAAAAGAATCATAGAGCCACTTAGTTTAGAGGACAATGTTGTCATTGAGAAATCTAAATCCTTGTTCACATTTCTAGAACAATGAGAGTTTGATGAGTTGATGAGCTTCAATGACTTCTTGACAGAGCTAAATCTAACAGAAGATGAGTACATCCAAGCCATACAATGTACGCTTAAACAACCAAAAAATTTCCTTAAACAAAAAATTTCCCATATCTGGAACAACAGTTTCTCCAAGGACATGCCATTTATGTGGAATGCAAATACAGATGCATTGTACGTCCTCAATGCATATGCTGCAACATCGTACTATACCTCGTATATGACAAAGGTTGACAAATCTATGACAAGTGCATTCAGAAGAATACTCAAAGAACATGAACGAAGTCATATTGATGATATACAAATGATATGTACACTTGGAAATACATTACTTAATCTTCAACAAATGTCTGCTCAACAAGCAGTCCACGTTGCACTTTCCCTACCCCTCAATTGTAGTTCAAGAAAATGTGTCTTCATAAACACATCTCCACTTGAGAAACACACATTTTTGCTTAAACCACCATGTTTGTTAGAACAAGAGCCCGACAATTCAGAAGACGTGTTATGTCGCTCTATTATTTATTATTACCTCCAACATCCATATCCTATTAAGCATATCTTCTTATCAGAATTCATATCGCATTACAAAAAAAATGGTGCGCCCATATCAAAAAGAAAAAAAACCTCTGTGATACAGTTTGTCAAATACAAAAAACATACTGACTATGAAAACGGTTGTAGAGAAAAACTATTGTTATATGTTTCGTTCGATGAAAATGAAAACACATTAAAACATAGCTTCCCTACATGGGAAACTGTGTATGTTGCCTCTGAGACTATAGTGAAAATCAATGAATCTAGATTTGCTTACAATGTTAATCCAACATGAGGCGATCTAGAAACTACAGTTAATGAACTAGCAAACCCTGACAATATTGATGAGACATTCACAAAATGAAAAACAACCAGAACTCCCTGCGAGTCCTATGACTTGCAAGCATATTTGCCTCGTCCTCGAGCAGGAAGCATTGAAAAACGTATCAATCTTGGTTTTCAAGTCACAAAACATCCTTTCCTTATTGAAAATAATGAATACCACAGAATCAGACATTTGTTGAATCGATAACAACAAACAATTCTAAAGGACATTGCACTTAAAAAATGCTTGAGCATGCACACTCTTGTGCACTTGTTCCTTACAGCGGAGTAGGAACAAGAAAGGCATTCACAACGAAAGCACTATTCCAAATTATTATACAAATCTATGATTCAAATGATTCCTCTGATCCTATGAAACCAAAGGGCCTAATAGTTTCATACACAGGAAAAGTTGCATATAATGCAAGTGGAACAACAGTCCACTCTGCATTTTTTATGCCTTTTAACAAGTCACAGTTTCTTCCACTTAGCAAGGAAACGTTAGATACCTTGTCTAAGCTTTATTACGAACTGCAACTTGTCTTTATAGATGAGGCATCTTTGATTGGAAGTCGCTTCTTATATTCCATTGACAACCGACTAAGAAGCATAAAACATGTACACATGAAATACTTTAGAAACATTGACATGATATTCTATGGGGATCTTTACCAGGAACAACCCATCCAAGATTATTTGATACTTGGAAAACCTACGGTTAACATGAAAATAGTGATGCATGACTTCTAGAGGGACAATATTAAATTCTTTGAATTGCATAGTACAATATGATAGATAGATGAAACATTTATTACAATTCTTAATAGAATCCTGACAAACAGCCAAACAAATGATGACTTAACATATATCAATTTGAGGTTCTTGCGACCTACGCCAACACACTTAACATTCCCTTACCTGTTCTACACAAATAGGGATGTTGCAATGCATAACAAGCACATTCTATCACTTATGCCTGGTGATGATATCATCATCAATTCAATTGATCTGGAAGAAGAAAACTATGGAAATGTTCCACGTCATGAACATACAACCACTTTACCTTTGAAGCTTGTCCTAAAACTAGACATGTTGGTTTAAATATATTCCTAGAACTATGATTCACAGGATAGCTTGGCCAATGGTGTAGATGGAATACTCAAAGTCTATACCAAAACAAAAAAACTTGATGTCCTTTGGATTAAGTTCCATGAACTACATATAGACAACCAACAAGCAAACGCATTGTCTTATCTATATAATTCAAACACTGCAAGCGATTGGAAACCTATCTTGCGAATATCAAAGCCAGTATCGACATCAACAAAGACAGGTTGACTGAAGATTTGAAAAAAGTTTCCAATTAAACTTGCATGTGCACATACATTCCACAGATTACAAGGACTAACACTTGATAGTGTTGCATTTCAGCCTGTTGGAATTCGAAAACATGGACTTGTATACATAGCATTGTCTTGTGTCAGAAGTATAGACTCCTTGTATTTACTAAGTCCTCTTACAAAAGATAATTTCAAAGTCAAACAGGAAGTTGATATTGAAATGCAACACCTCAGGACTACCGCAAAATGGCATCTGCGGTATGATTACCAATCCATACAAACAAACTCATTTGTATCAATTCTCTCACTTAACATGCACAACTTACATGCATACATGGATGATATACTCAATGACTATGACACAATGCAATCTGATATTTTGGGTTTACAGGAAACATACATGGCATTATGCATGTAAAACAAACAATTTCCAAATCACAATTGCATATCAAGTTAAATTACACATGGGGTGATGATATTGGTGAAAAAACATGTAACAATTTTGGAGCATATACATTTCAAAGAAAAAAATGTTGAGATGGTGCTTGCAAAATTATTTTTCCATGGAACAGAAATTGCAATACTGAATTTGTATGCTGCTCTCCATGCAACATTCTCCAACATAATAAATGTTCTTTCCAATACATTAGGCCATTTGCATCTGAACGAAACCATTGTCATTGTAGGAGACTTCAATATTGATATGCTACAAAATAATTCCAAATCAAAAGAATTGGAAAACTACATGTGCAAATACAGTCTTCGCTTTCTTTTGAATAACACAAGCCATGTACAAAACATGCTTATTGACCAAGTATGGTCGAATGTGCCAATTTCTCAATACATCATCTTTATCTTAGACACATACTGGTATGATCACGATACAATTGGTATTTCACTTGATTTATGAGATATACATCAAACATATTGCAAAATCATATTTCTATGTTTCAAAGCATATATGTCTAGCTTGTTACGGAAAACCAAATTATCCAACTTCTTAGTTTTCCCTGGTTTGCACACATATAGGTATGATCACCATACAGTTGGTATTGCACTTGAATTATGAAATATACATCAAACATATTTTAGAATCATATTTCTATGCTTCAAAGCATATCTGTCTATCTTGTTGCAGAAAATCGAGATATCCAACTTCTTAGTTTTCCCTGGTTTGTAATTGATTTTGGGCACAATTGTTTTACAAAAAAAAATTATATACACACAAACATGAATGAAAAAAAACCGATACATTCTTCTAACACTATATTTTACTCTATTCATTTTATTCTATTTTATTTAGTATATGTACATAGTACTTGATTTTTTCTTTACATGTCAACTTATGTTCATGTCCATTTTTTTTTGTAATTTTTTTCATAGAAATAAACATGAAAACTAGACACGACAAAGAACTTCTAACCAGAAATGTAGAAGAATCCATGAAAATGTGCATATTCTACCCATGTTCCATATCCAATAGTTTTTCATTTACTCGACCTATATTTTTTGCACTGGTTTGCAGATCTATTTTTTTTCTCCTTGGATACTCCATATCTTCTTGTACATTAACTTGTCTTCATGTCAATTTTATTTTCTATGCTACTATATTGAAATAAATAAATTTTTACTCCATCTTTTTTTTCATGTGCTCCTATGTAGCAGCTTGCTTTCATGTCCATTGTATTCTATGTATTTCTACATTGAAACAAGAACACAGTAATTGGGCAGAAGGATGGAGCCTTATGTGCCACATCTGAAAAAGATGGAGTGCAATGTGCTGCAGCAAATAAAATGTGTATTCATGAGACTAATTACATACGTTGTCCAATTTGTCGAGCTATATGTTTTTCCCATAGTTGATGTGTTTCTATCGCTTGATAATTATCACACTAAGTGTTGTTCTATGAGGCATACATGTCTTTCCTCCCTTTATTTTTCCTCTTCTATACTTATCCATTCTCCATTTTCTTCTTCCCCTCTATTATTTGTTTCTGATTCTATACTTGGTCCCATGTCTATGCTCGTAGGTTACCAGGATGGCGAAGTGACAGATTCCATGTCCATATATATCTTTACATCACGATTCTGACCAACCGTCGTTCATTTTCATAGTTGGCGAATTTTATGGTCATGGATTCCTGCGTAGGCACCATTGAACTCTCATGCCCCGTGTTCATGGTATACATCTTGCACCTAAAACTTCAGTGATCTATAATTCAACCCGGGACTCGAACCCCCAGGCCTCAACCTACCTACGATGACTCCATTTGAATGCTTGCATATAAATGTTCCAAGTAATATATTTTCTCTATTGCCTGTTGAGATAGATATAAACAACATCTCTTTTATCTTGAAGTAGGGTTTGTTCAGCTCCAGCTATATTCCATGGCTAAAAATATTTTTCCCATAGTTGATATGTTTCCCAGTTCATTTCCACACTTATCCAATTTTATGGCCGCGGGTTCCCCCCAATGCATTATCAAACTCCCATTTCCCATGTTCGAATATACATCTTTCACCCAAAACTATGGTTATGTACAATTTGACCCCAGTCTCCTCAAAATCGCAAGCCTCACTCTTCCTATGATAACTCTGTCTGACTGCCCTGCCTTTCCATACTTAAGACCAAGTGTTGTTCTGTGATGCATAAGTTCTTTAATCCCTTCATTTTTCTCTTCTATACTTGCCACTTTTCCCCTTTTCTTCTTCCCCTCTATTATCCCTTTCTGCTTCTATACATAGTTGCATGTCTATGCTCGTAGGTTCCCGGGGTTGCGGACTCAGAAATTCTATATCCATCTATATCTTAACATCACGAGTCTGACTGAATGTTGTTTGTTTCCATACTTAGCCAATTTTATGCCCGTTGGTTCCTAGATAGGCCCTATGGAACTCTCATTCTCCATATTTGATGTGTTTCTAATGCTTGACAATTATCAGACAAAGTGTTCTTCTGTCAAGCATAAAGTTTTTCGATCCCTTTCTTTTTTTCCTCTTCTATACTTAGTCGCATTTCTATGATAGCGGATTTCCAGGTCGTGGACTCACAAATGGCATATCCATCTATATCTTGACATCACGAGTCCGACTGACCAAATTCATTTCCTTAAACAATTTCATGGCCGTGAGTTCCCTGGTACGCGTTATCAAACTCTCATTCCCCATGTTCCGAGTATACATCTTGCATTCAAAACTTGGGTAATCTACAATTCCACCATGGACTCCTAGGTTCAAAAAAGTACCAAATCATATTTAACTCTCCTCCATCCCAGCCACCTTCATCCCTTCCCAATGCACATTAATTATGATTTTACTAGTGACATCTCACCATAGATGTTCAAAAATATTGGCATTAATAAGAGAAAAGCTCGAGGTAATATCCCATTAAAATTCATTTATGGGAGAATATTATGGAATCTGATTAGTTTCTTTCTGTCAATCTTGAATTTGCAAAAAAATGTTGGTTGTTTTAGTTTTTTTAAGGCATCATCATAGCAAGAATGTAATATTATGTTGGCCCACTTTCATATAGAAAGGTGTTCACATGATGCCCCTCTTTAGTATTGTGCATATATTACAGGTTCACATATTTGAGAGTATGCTTGCATATGAAAATGTTTCTCCATCCTTCCAATTTGAACATAGTTTTCATTTGGGACACAAAGAACACTAATAAAATAAAATAATATGAAAATTGTTTAAGTAAATATAAACAAATTATCTTCTAACTTGAACCTTCTTTTGTCAAGATCCAGGTATATTACATAGATGGAAATGTTTACCCTACTTTTCCATTGTTTCTCGATTTCACTGCCATCTTCGCACACTTTCCTAATGCAAATTGATTACTCTTTTATTAGCTTTGAAAAGATTGGCATTAAAATTCAAAAAGGTCAAGGACATCTCCCATTAAAACACATTGAACGAAGATTTACCAGAGATTATATTATGATGTTGCAGCGTCCATTTTAAATACAATGAGGAGAAAAGGAACGTTCTCATCACCTTATGGTTGCATCTCAACAACATTTCTGTGGAGATACCCTGAATATTTTCGAGCGCAAGGACCAGAGTTTTCAGTGGTCCATAGCTTATGACTACTACTTGTCCACTTCTGCCCAGATGAAATTTATCTCGAGATTTGAAATTGCAATGACAGATTATATCCTTGATTTTTTTTACTTTAAGGACTTGGTCACGTGTTGCGCCGAGAACTATATTCTGAACCAGTGGATTATTCAAATGGGAAACCATTCCCAAGTCTCTCGGTTGCCTCAATTATTTCGAAATATGTTAACACTTCCCAAACCAATGCCTACTTTCAAGGGAAAGAATTGCAGACAATTATTAAAGAAGCATGGTAATGAATTGGACCTCTGGCTGAAGTTCTTACAGGACCCAACACCTGCTCTCCAGGACATGGCCATATTACAGGTTAGTGCATTTAAAAACATTTTTCGGAAAATTGCATGGATTTTCACGAGGACAAGGAGACAAGAAAGTGCAGCCAACATCTCTAAGATGATTGTGTATATTTTATATTTTACGGTCAAGGAACAAGCCATATTCCATTGCGACAAGTTGATTTCCATTGAAATCTCTTCCCAATTATTGCAATACAGAAGGAAAAAAAAATTCTTTATGCCATCTTATTTAATTTTCATTGTGTCGAATTGCTATCCATTTCCTGGACTATCTATGTGTAATAAGATGAACTATGAATTTGACCCAGTAACATTCTCGTGCCAGAAATTATGGAGACACGACACTTGCCAACATTTTTATAAAGTCTTTAATTATTTTGTTTCAGTTTTTAAAGCATTGATATTTGGAAAGTATTTTCCCCGGTTGTCTGGATAGCTAACAATATCCCTAGATGGGAAGAGCACACTAGAAGAAATAGAGAACTATAATGTTATAAGAATTTTTGGATCTAAACAAAATCCTTTCTTCATTCCATGTCACATAT
The DNA here is from genome assembly GCA_009831015.1 of Picea engelmannii. Classification (NCBI taxonomy): domain Eukaryota; kingdom Viridiplantae; phylum Streptophyta; class Pinopsida; order Pinales; family Pinaceae; genus Picea; species Picea engelmannii. The sequence continues at coordinate 380,738 of ML778360.1, forward strand.
CTGGTACAATGTTTTTTGCTGGAATAACAAGGGAGTAGATCTACTGGTTGCATTTTTTCCATGAAAAAAAAAGTTCAATTCATGAAAAGGAATTCATGGTCAGGAACCACTTCAACAGTTATTTCACTGAAACTATCCTGAATGAACTTCGTACTCATACTAATGATTCACACAAACAGTACCGAAAAGGTCCAAGTGAAAAAAGTGCCCAATCCTTGATTGCCACACCCAAGACCACAACATCTCGTAGAAGTACTCCAATGACCTACCCAAGTAACAAAGTCACACAAAGTTCTTAAAGCAGAGGAGGATATAAGAACCCTCCCTCCAGAAAAATTGAAAGTTGTCACAAACTTCCTGCAGGCAAAAAATGGAAAAGAATAGTCCAAGAACAGGAGGGACCGAGGGGAGAAATTGATATCTACGATCTCTCCTTAGAATATATGGAACTAGAAATTGACATCGAAAAAAATTTGCCTGACGATGACCACCTAGAGAGCACTTCTCCACACAATCCTGGGATGGAAATAATTGGCATAGATACATTGGACGAAGAAAAGTCTTTTGCATTTCATAGCACTATTTTTTACAGCAAATCCAAAAAATTGATTATTGAAAACAAAGATGTAAATAATAAGAAAGGGAAATTTCATTCAGAGATCAACCTACACAAAATGTTCCCTTCCCAGATATCCTAGATGCATCGAGAAACTGGATATTCTCTAGACAACTCTATTAGCGGCCTTGAAACGAAAAATGTCATGTTAAAGAAGCGAAACAAAGAATTGGAGGAAACTCTAATGCCTCTTCCACTGTTTTCTACTCCTTTGGCAATGGTCATGCCCATCGAACCTACGCCAAAGTTAAAAGGATCAACAATCCTTCTCACACTGTACCGAGTCTATGTGGAAAAGAATATAAACATAAGAATGGAATTAATAAAATAAGCTTGGGAGATGTCAAAGAATATGGTCTATTTTGGAACAAGAGCGCATGTTTTTCATGAGTATCTGCAAGCATATCTCAAGAACGAGCAAGGTTTCTACCTCGATGCAATTTTACCATTTGATGTTAAAGTTACCGGTATGACAAAATTCAGAAGAAGATAGTAGGATCTCTATTCCATGGACCGAATAGACCAGCTAAACGCATGCTGGAAAGAAAAGGTAAAGAACCTAAATGGTATCGTTCAAGAATGTAGCCAAACCATATCTAGAAGAGACAAACTATTCAAGAAGCTAACTGAGATAGATCTAGCTGCTAGCACCAATGAATTCCAGGACCCGAAATGGGAAATGGGAATTTGGTTGAGTATAGAAGAGGGAAAAGAAGGTCCAATATATTCAAATCTACAATAGATATTCCATTTCCTAACAAGATCTTTTTTGTATGTTTCTGGAGAAGTTGTATACATATTGCATATACTTGGAAAGAAGTCTAAAGGTAGTGGGCATAGGAAACAACAACTAGAAATTGGAAATTTCCTGAACCTGCGAACTCGACGATCCGCGAAAGAGATGTCAAAAAATGGTCAAGTGTGGAAAGTGGTTGGATGGGCTTCAAAATAGGGTGACAAGGGTTCCCGAGGAGACATAAGGCCCTGACTAACAAATTGTATATATCAAAACATTTTAGTGAAAAATGTGTAACACGAAGAGGGTATTCTTGACATCCTCAATTCAAATTCATTATTCTTTTACTAGTGACAAATCAGTGCACAAGTTTTCTTATTGACATTAACAAGAAAAAAAAGTATTCAACAACGATTTACGGGAGCCCACCCGACCCCTGGGTTGGTGCTATTATAAATATTGCACCCAAAACTTGCATCATCTACAATTCCTCGCACCCAAAACTTCTGTATAAAGATGTTTTTGCATGGTTTTATGAAGATCTAAAAACTTACGATACCTCTGTTATTGAACACAAGATTCCTTTAAAACATGGTATTAAACCTTTCAGGAAGAAGCTTAAACAGATAAACCCCATTCTCATTCCAGTGATAGAAAGGGAAGTTAAGAAACTCCTCGATGAAAAAATCATTGTTCCACTCAGATACTCTGAATGGGTGGACAATTTGGTCCCTGTTAGAAAAAAGAACGGTGAAATAAGACTTTGTGTTGATTTTAGAAACTTAAATTGGTCATCTCTTAAAGATAATTACCCACTCCCAAATATGGACCATGTTCTAGAGAAGGTAGTAGGGGATAACATGATTTCCATGATTGATGATTTTTCAGGATATAATCAGATCGTTGTTCATGAAGATGACAGAGAAAATATAGTGTTTACCACTCCATGGGGAACCTTTATGTATGATAAAATTCGCTTTGGTTTGATGAATGTAGGAGCCACTTTCCAGAGAGCGATGGATATCGTGTTCATCATTGAGAGAGACAAAAATTTTGTTATTTATCTAGATGATCTGACAATTTTTTCCAATTTTAATGCAGAATGTTTGTTGCACCTCAAACAAACCTTCGAAAAATGCAAAAAATTTGGTTTGTCTCTTAATCGCAAAAAATCACATTTTTCTATGCAAGAAGGTAAGTTTTAGGCCATATAGTGTAAAAATAAGGAGTCAAGGTTGACCCTAAGCGAGTTGAAGCTATTGACCTGATTAATATCCCTAGAAACAAAAAATAAATTCAATCTTTTTTAGGTAAAATCAATTTTTTGAGAAGATTTATTCCCAACTTTGTTGAAATAATCAAAATGATTAAAGATATGTTAAAAAAGGATAGTGAAGTAAAATGGAATTCAGAAGCCAAAACGTCTTTCGAGCGTGTCAATAAATATATAGGGGAAGCACCAGTACTAGCAAGTCTGAACTATACAAAGGAATTCGTAATCTTCTCGTTCGCTTCTGAACATATTGTTGCAGTAGTACTCCTTCAAAAGAACGAAGAAGGATTCGAACAACCAATAGATTTCTTCAGCAAAAGCCTCAGTGATGAAGATTTAAGATATGATATAATTGAAAAACAAGCTTATGCAATGGTGAAGGCTCTCAAGTTCAGAACATATGTCCTACACTCCAAAATAATCGTCTATGTGCCAAAAAACATTATTAGGGATATATAGGTTCATCCAAACAGTGATGGGAGAAGAGGGAGATGGTTGGCTAAAATTCAAGAATTTGATCTAGAAGTGAAACCGACCAATATAGTCAAACTTCAAGGTCTGGAGAGGATGTTAGCTGAATCAAATTTCAAAGCGCTTGGAATAAATAACCTCGAATCACATGATTCTCTCCTGGATATGGAGGAAATTGATGATCAGGAACCTATGATTCATATTGAAGATAACTTTTCTTCCTCTACTTGGTACCATGATATTGTTACATACCTCCTTACTCTTCAATTCCCAAATAACATGACTCCTTCAAAAGAAAGGACTTTAAAACTACACACAATTAAGTATTGCATTGTTGATGGCAAGTTGTACTCGAAAGACCCTCTCGGTTTCTTGTTATGTTGTCTGATAGAAGATGAAGCAGAAGGGGTCATTGACGGATTCCATGAAGGATTATGTGGGGCGCATCATGCCTGGAGAGTGATAGTTTAAAATATTTCAAGGGATGGATATTATTGGCCAAAGTTATTTAATGATGTGAATGCAAGGGTAAGAGCCTGCAATTAGTGCCAACTATTCACTGGTAAGTAGAAGCTCCCTACCCTACCTTTAATCCCAGTAAAATATGAAGCTCATTTCCAACAATGGGGCCTAGACTTCATTGGAGAAATCCATCCGCAATAAAGTTCTCAACATAGATGGATTCTAACCACTATCGATTACTTTACAAAATGGGTTGAATCCATTCCAACTCAGAATGCTACAAATTCAATAGTAATTAACTTTTTGGAAGAAAACATCTTATTGAGATTTGGTTGTCCTCAAAAAATAGTCACTGACAATGCTCAATCTTTTAATTCTATGGAAATTATCAATTTCTGTCAGAAATACAATATTGTTTTAGGTCATTCTATAGCTTATTATCCTTAGTGAAATGGGTTGGTTGAATCATCTAATAAGAGCCTGATGACTAATAAAAAAAAATTGACAGAAAATAAAAAATATTGGCATATCCACCTAAAGTATGCCCTATGGGCGAACCGAATTGGCACCAATAAATCAATAGGTATGTCTCCTTTCCAATTGGTTTATGGTACTGACGTTGTCCTTCCTATCAATCTCCCTCTTCCTGTGATGAAACTCTGGAAGGATGCAAATGAAGAGCCAAATGACATTACGAGAAGGATGAATCAAATCATCGAAGTTCAACAAAATAGAGTGGAAGTGGATAATAAACTTCAAAAGTATATGGATAATATGAAGGCCCTTTTCTATAAGAAAAACAAATATAGGGAGTTTCTTCTAGGTGATTTAGTTTTAAAATGAGAGGCTAGAAAAGAAGATGCAGAGAAACATTTCAAGTTCGATCATCTCTGGTTCAGACCATTCAAAATTGCAGTTGCTGAGGGAAAAAACTCTCTCTCACTGGAAAATCTTGATGGAGAAATTCTTGACACTCCTATCAATGGACGTTACTTAAAACATTTCATGCAGTAGTCATATTGCAGGATTTCCATTGTATATGTCAATTTGGATTGACATTTGCTATTTTAATTTTCAATTTTTCTTTTCTTCTGTAAATTATATAAGTCATTTGATCATTTTTTGTAGATATTTTCAATAAATTATGATTTCTTGACATCATTGAAACAAAATATAAAAACATTTGTATCACATACCATCTCTATTCTACGGGATTTTCTGACATTTTTCATTTTATTCCTTTTGCAGAATATATCTTGTTGAATGGGAGGTGAGGCTAAATAAGAATTCGACACTCATTTTTTCAAACATTCGATTTCTCTCAAAACATGTGATGAATTAATGATCTACCTGGTTGAAAGTTCAAAAGGAAAACGAGGTATGAGTTCCTACCCTTCTAGTTCAAATAATTTTTTTAAGGAATTCTATGAAATGAATGGGAAGGAAGTTTCACTCATAATAATACTATCACCCGACCTAAAAATAAGAGAGGTGTAAAATTACAGCTTAAAGTGTCATACTTATAAATTCTAAATCCATCTCTGAATTAAAATAAATAAAAAATAAGCTAGAAGGAAGTCTGAATTAAATATGAAAACTTATGTGGGATTGGGAATTGTGTGTCAATCCCTTCGAATCCTCAGTTTGGATACTTTTTCCTATCTCCAAGTTCTTATCCACTTCAAATTTTCTTTACCCTTTCTCAATCTTCATAGAAAGAAAGAAACTCACCTTGACTCTCACAACTCAAAAACATATTTTCAAAACAAGGTTAGGCAAAAAACTTTATGCTCCTCTGATTTCAATTGAAAAAAATATGTCTAAGATAATCTTGATAATTTTAGCTCCTCTATCAGTCTCTAAACTGACTAATTCTCTCAATGTTGATCCCTAAAAATATTAATATTCCCATAAAATTATCCCATATAGGTGAAGGTGTATTGAAAATTGGAAGAAAGTTAGTTTCAGAGTATTCTTAAAATCGTGGACAAACCCTCTTTTCAAAAAATTAAACAGATATCATTCCTTGTATGATACATACAGATTGATTTCCCCCACTTCAAATGTTAAAATATATGGCAGATGGTGAAATGAAATTCATAATTTGATTTCCCCCATCTTGTCCAAAAGAGATGATGAAAGGAAATTCATATAATGATTGTCTTCATCTCAGAAAGTAAAAAAGTACTAATTGAAGTGGTGAAAGGAAATTCAATGGGATAAGTGGATAACTTCACCAGGGTACTGAACAGGTCGCTGGAAGTGAAGCAATATCTATGATATCTGTAAGGTTGTAACATACTCTGTCATCTAGTTCTCTTTTTTACATCTTGAACCAACTAGGTATTCCATAAATAAATTGTTACATATGCTTAACCTTGATGCAAACAAAGTTTGTCAAAGTCTGATATTTCAGTTAAAGCTATTTTGATTATCTTAAACAATTCTAAAATCAATTTTAAGAAAAGGAAATTTTAATATCCTAACTTAATATCAATCATTGAGTATGTTTCGAAGTTTTTCGAGATCCAATTAAGTTTGTTCTGCTATGAATGATTAATTCTTAAATAAAATTGGAAAGTGTTTTTCCAAAAGAAATAATGACTCCATTTACCCAATAAAGGCACTTCATCTACTATTTTTTTGCACCTCATGGGGAGCCAAAATCCCCATATGGAGCCTATGTTGGAACACACACACTTTTGAACATTTGAGATTTATATTTTTCACCTCTTAGGAATAAAATCTTACCCAAAGAACGAAAAAACTTGGAAAATGACCTTTTAATTTTAAATCAAATTCATTTCTTTTTATTTAATAATAAAATGCGTACAATATCTTTCGTCGATGAGTTTCCTTAATTTGATCGAGAGATCCTAACGATCTCTGAAGTTTTGGATCCCCATGAGTTTTACAGACTAAGTCTCTAACAGTCGCTTCGAAACTCCGTGCTTCAGATGTTCCGACAAGTCTAAACAGTAAAAACCTTGAAGCGCCTAAGCCCGAAAATAACAGCTCACAATAAATCTTAAAGAACTCATGAAAATGGGTTATAGGACACGTGTCTTTTAAATCTATCATGAGCTGACACGTGACACTTATTTTTGAAATTTCCGTTGGATGAATCACATGCTCTCAAGTGACACGTGGTACCTCTCTTTTCTTGACACATCATCCATAATGATGTCATATCTGCCACATTGCTCTGGGAAATATCCCTTCGGGAGTTTAACAAAGAGTGAGTTCACAAATCACCAAAGTTTCAAAATGTTGAAGTATTGGAAATTTCAAAAAGTAAAAAGGAGTTAATAAAACATTTAATAACGAAAGTTAATCGTGATTAAGAGTTAATTAATTACTTTGTAATTTCGAATTTCAGAAAGTTTCCCTTCTGTTGTATTCAAAAACCTATGAAGTCTGAACTTCTGAAACACTTGAAGTTAATTCAACGTTTTAAACATGATTAATTAAGATTTAAAATGGATTATTCAAAGATTAACTCCTCCATGGATTCAGGATTCGAGAGGTTTCCACCCTATCACATCCAAAGCTCCCAAACGCGAACCATCAAAGTATTGATGGAATTTATGATCAATTAAGGATAATGATTTCAAACGAGGATTGCAGATCGCCAGGTAGTCAATTCCTTTAAGGTTAATAAATTCCTTGTCATTGAGGCTATACGGAGATCGATAAACGTTTGTTTGAATAAAAGAACTTCAATTTCAATATCATTTTCACCATTTGCAATTAGCAGTTTTATCTAGTGAAGAACTCACAGACTTCCCCTCTAACATGTAAGCTCACTCTGTTTCCTTAAGGATTATGGCACCGCGAAAAATGGTAAAAAATCTTAATGCACCGGGTGAGGATTCAAACCCAAATGCAGATGTTCTATCGGACACTACTCTGCAAGTCATGGATGCCATTAAAACTTGGATGCAAGTTTTTGAGATCCTAGAATGTGAAATCATCAATTGTCCATAAGACTCTATTGAAGAAAATGACAACTCTTATGCAACTAAGCTTAGACATATAACACAGTCGGAGCTGCACAATATATTTGTATGGATGAGAATCATGCCTTATAGTGATATGATAAGTTGGGCCTTGGAACATGTTGACATCCATACCAGGAGCATCAACAACCACCAACAGGTTTCCATTGACTCTTTCCAACCAGAACACCTACAAGTAATGTACAAACTCTCCGCTACTCCTAAATACACTTACAATGTCTCATTCCTTCTAGAGTTCGAGAGAAAATAATGCACCCAATACAACATGAGCGGTCATGATATAATCAAGACCTGGTGGGGACATCTAGAGAAATTTAGAACTGATGCTCATGGTATGTACGCCACAACATCTTTAGACACTCATATGTTGTATGTAGCCATGATGCTCTGTCGCATTTTCAGGAAGAAGATCCCTACACATTTCTCGGTGGATTGGGTAGCCATAATGAATGAGGTAGCCGAGGGTTACACTTTAAATTGGGACAAAATGTTCTCGGATAATTTGGATAAGGAAATTGTTGATTATAAAACAACAAAATCAAAAGGGAAGCCTTCCACTTTTTACATGCCATCATATGTTATGGATGCCATCTGTTTCATGACCCTTTTTCCCCTGATGAACTGGAGTTGGACCCCGACCAGGTCTAAACCTATTCATTTTTATCACTCCAAGTTATGGGAAGAGAAATCCAAGGATTTCTTTTATGAAATATGTTGCAATGTCATAGTACATGTTCACATATCCATTTATGGTCACCCGCCTCCCCAGATTTCATAGAGGATTATGGAAAACCTAGGAAAGCTCACAAATTGGTTCATTGAGGAGAATTTCTCCTACATTAGAGTTTTTGGTTGATTGGTTCCTCCTCATGATCTCCCACAATTTTTACCCGACAGGTTGGTGTGTAGAGAAGTGGTGTACTAGACAATGGCAGGAGGTATCAGCAAGGAGATGAAAGAAGCTCAGAAAAATGTTTGGTCGACTTTCCCCATTCAAGTTGGCATGTTTACATTATTGGATTTTGGCCACTATAAAGTTAATGCCGCAGCCCTTGAGGATGTCAAATTGGTTGACATCGAGTTCAAGAAACATGATCCACATAAAATAGTAGAAAACCATCTGGCTTAGTTTAACATGAAGCAGTACATGCATGAAAATTCCCCTTATGAAGAAATATTCAGGGGACTTAGATCTTATGAGGAAGTCAAAAGAAGATTCTTGAACCTACCCCTAGACCAACAAACTAGTTTCCTCAGCTTTCAGAAACACAAGCGGAATAGTCTGCCAAAGATACTTCAGTGAGAGTCAATATATTCACCTCCTTCACAGGAATCTAGGTCTATAGGATCAGAGCCAAGCTCCTCCACTAAACACAAAGCCAAAAAGGTCCCAAAAATCCTAGAGGTATTATTTCAGGAGATAAGAACATCACTATCAGGACTAAATGATCCACAAGTGATAGCACGGTTCGAGGACTTCATGAATCCAGGACAAATTGTCTCTCATTCAACACCAAAAAATCTTGTTGGCACCCCAAATACAATAGGACAACAACATTCGACCAAAATTGAGTCTCCCATTGCATCATTAACCCCTCTACAAACTAGCTTCGGAAATCCTAATTTTGGACTCACTTTCATAGGTGACCTTACTCCTATATCGCCCAAAGAGATTCCTCCCTCAGATTTATTTTTCAGAAAGAAACGAAAGGCTATTGTGAAAAGAGAATCTCACCAAAAGGATGGAGTCATCACTAAATGGAAAATACTGTTGGATGACGGGAATGACCAAGATGGTCCAGAGTTTCCAAAAGAAGTTGTAGGTTCATTAGATGCTTTAGCCACTTCCAATCAATGGTCAGTGGACAATTTGACCGAACAACTAGGACATAAGTGCCTCTTGGTAGAACACTTGTAAAATTATATATATACTACAGAGTAGACTGTCAGAAGTAGAATGAAATAGGATTATGAGTAAATCAAGGCTAGTGATCGAGAGAAAATCAAACATCTACATGATAACCTTGATCTGCTCCACCAGAGTTCACATACCATCCAAGGTCTGGTCACTCAGCATGGCGATTTGATAGAGCAGCTAGAGGACATATTGACCATAACAGAGGACACAATGATAGACATTTCGACCTTCAGAACTAAAGCATCATAAATCAATGAGAAGTTGGAAGTTTCCCAACAAGAACTTTATCTGAAATTAGATGCCATCCAAAAATGCTACCAGGCAGTAGAACTTTCCCTAAAGGATATCTATGTCAAGGAAAAAGGGGCCTACTCATCCCAGTCTAAGTTTCAAGAAGTTCTCATATTGATCCAGAAAGCTAATGGCCCCGATTTTTGTCTTCTCTCTTATTTTGAACAAGTAAGAGGTGACATGGCCCTAAAGGCCTAGGAAACAAATCCAGGAGAAGGCAAAAAAATTTCCAGAGAGGTGAAAGAGGCTTGTCTAGAGGCATTGTCATCATTAAACAAAATTTTGATTGAGTTTGAGGGGAATAATATCTCAGAGGCCCTGGGGAAAATTGAGATAGAAATGAACCATCAAAATTCCAGAAAGAACAAGGAAGATATTTAGGAAACCATCCGAGAAATGATCCAAATCGATCTTCTAAAAAACAATGAATGGTTGGTTGACCCAAGTTCATGGTTCCAGGGCACAGTCCTAGAATTAAACAAGATTCAGGAAAAGCCTCCCCAAATATAGAATAAATTGTTTTCCTTCAAAGTAAATGAGAGGATTGAGCCTTCAAGGTTCATTATAGCATTTATGGATAGATGCACCCAATGCATTGAACTGGGAAAAGCAAGTGTAGCTGGGAGAAAATGAGAAAGCATGCATAATGTCCATCCCTTCCACCCTCTCTACCTTTCACCTTCCAATAGTCACTTACCTCATCTATCCCTACCACCCGCATTCTAACCTACACTCTTCCCACCTCATCATCAAACAATTGTTCCCCCATCATTATTTCCATGTAAAGTTACTCTTCCATGTGACCATTATCCCTCCCTTGAGGAGCCAATGCTATGCTATTCATCTAATTATCCTCCCCCCATGACCTCGACTGTAATTCATTGCCTCGTTGAAAACACCCAAAGGGACATATGGCAACGAGATCAAATGGCCAAGATAGTAAGTCGAATGATTGAAGTGGCCTCAATGACATGTGTACCTAGCCCAAAGGTCTAAGGAAAATGAGCACTCCTACCAGTTGATGAAGAGACAGAGGAAAGCGCCAGCAAAACTCATCAATATTTACACGTTGTTGTATTATTCAGTTGTACTCTATTTTTAGATAAATATTGTAAGAAGTCCAATGGTTTTAAATGGTGACAGATTTTGTATAAATAAATATATTTAAGATCTATTCAAGGTTGCTTCTTTCCGAATGTAATAGAGAATATATTTTTGAGTATTAATACAAGTGCAGACAAATATTCTAAGTTTCGTTCAATTAGAGTTATTATGCCTACTGCAATCATATTATACCATGACTTCATTCAGTAAACAACTTTTCCTTTGTTATTACTATGATTAAAACAAGACCTGTGATCTATTTGAATTACTTCATTTTATAACCTATTCAAGGGTGCGTCTTCCACTTTTCTTCTACTGTAAACAAGGTGAGACTTATTTGTAATTGATACCTAACTTTGTTTAACAATTTTGTAGCTCTTTCTACATCATTTGATATTATAATTATGAATCGGATAACGAGATACAAACTCTGTACTGTCCTCTTATTAATTTAATTTAAAGATCTTTTCTCATAAAACGGAAGGTATAAAAATCACTCGTTAAAATATTTCATGTAAAACATTTGATGCCTGACATTATTCTTTGAGCATTAGAATCAATCTTAGGAACAACACGTGGCAAGTTATTTATATTGGTTGGTGATTTGGGAAATTTTCCACCTGTTATGGATAAAATTGTATATGCATTTGAAGGTCTTGCCAAAGAGTTATGGAACTCATTCAAAACAATTATGACCCTTGACACCATGTTTCGACAAGATGGACAAAGTAATCAGAAAAACAAAATCATCATTTGTTAATGAATTTTAGGGATTCAATACCAACTATAAGTTACTTATGACTTAATGCAATTAAATATATTGGGTTCACCAACAAGATTTTTTTTAAGGTGAAGAGGTTGGGGTTTTGACAGTCAAGGCGATCTAGGTTTTGATAGTCGCAACCACAACAAAGAGCAGCAAGAGCACCAAAGGGGGGGGGTAAGGGGACCCCCTCATACAAACAAGTAGTGGTGGATAGAGGGAAAGGGCCATGAGGTGTATCTTTCAAGGCACCAGCAACAGGAACCTCGGGATCAGACCCAGGGAAATGACAAGAAAGAAACCAGGATGAAAATGAGAGCACGGAAGAAGAAGCTAAGGAGACTTAGAGTGAGGAGAAAGAGCCCACAAAGGCCAACGGGACAGAGGGGTAAAAGCCCAAAACAACAATGATACCCAAGGTGATACTGAAGGACCCACAAACGCAACTCTACAAGGACTAGATGAAGACACATGGGCTCATATGCAAGTTCATGGGGTTATGGCCCACAAAGAGAACTCTGTGCAACTGGATCAAATATGGCTGGAAGCCAAATGGAGAAGTGAAGCTCCACCTGGGCTCAAAAGGTTTCTTCACAGTAGTCTTCATGAATTTGGAGGGTAGGGATAGATTCTTCAAGAGAGGTCCATACTTCCACGCCTCATCTGGACTGTACATGCAACCCTGGAAATAAAACTTCTCCCCAGAAAAAGAGACTTTCAAAAAGGTACCAGTCTGGCTGAGATTCTATTCATTACCCTTAGACTACTGGCTACCTTCCACCTTTGAAGAAATAGGAAACAAACTAGGGAAATATGTGAAGACTTCATAAGCCACCCTAAAAGGAAGATACACATCGTACGCAAGAATTTGTATAGAGATGGATGTTTCTGGAGCACTCCCAGAAGCCATAAGTCTAGAATTCAGGGATGAGGAATGGATCCAAAACATAGAATACAAACAAATCCCCTTTAGATGCAGAATATGCCATGAACATGACCACTTGATCATAGAATGCCCTCTTAATAAAAAGAAAGAAGTGGAAAACCCTAAAACACAGTAGGATGAGGAAGATTTTATAACACCGAACCCTAGAAATAGAGAAAATAAAAAGCAGAATAAAACCTCATCAAGAAATAACCAGGAGACCTGCAAAAACTTAGACGAAAGGGACCAAACAAATAAAGGGGAAGAAGATGAAAATGACTCGGTAAAAGATCAATAATCCAGAAAACAAGCAACAAAAGAGCCTACCGACCAACCAAGTAACAAGACGACACAAGGGGGTTGTACAACCCTGAGGAATGGAGAAATAAAAGTCGACAACACTGCCATGCAAGATGCAAAGGGAGATGTAGAGATGACCCTGAGTGAAGTAGGCATAGAAGACCCTGATCTCAGGGACCTGGTGGAAAGAGAAGGGATAGACCTTCCAAACATATTGGAGCAATGGAAAAGGCAGGGAGTCGAAAATGTACCAATAGAGAAACTTGACCACATCCAGTACCTATTTCTCCTATGGGAGGAAGCCAAAGCCAGAGGAAAAAAATGCACACATGGGGAGATAGGACACCTAGGATTTAAAGTTGGCGAGGGATTACCACAGTTATCACCCAAGAATACGAGGAGAAAAAAAGGTAGGAAATCAAACAGTGTATCCCTATAGGAGCTGGGAGCGCTACTGATAAATTCGGGTAAGATCCAGAAACTCTTTCTCAACTCCCCACCACATGTTTAAATGAAGGTCATAACTTGGAATATAAGAGGCCTAAACATCCAAAGAGAGAAAAGAATTCTTAGGAAAAAACTAAAGCAGGAACAACCAGATCTTTGTTTCATTCAAGAGACAAAATGCACTACAGACATAGTGGAGGAAATCAATAAACAACATTGGAGAAAGTACAATATGGTAGCCATCGAAGACCACCAAATGGCAGGCGAAATTCTCACTTTGTTGAACCCACAAATTTTAAATCTAATTTCTACGGAAGCAATCAGGCACACCCTAATGGTATGCATGAAAATAATTGGAAACATAGAGGAGATTCTCTACACTAATGTGTATGGGCCCCAAGGGCTAGAGGAGAAGAGAGGAATGATCTGAGACCTAGAAGATATAAAATCTTGATCCACTATCCTCCATTGGATCCTGGCAGGGGACTTCAACATCATCACCTCACTTGCGGAGAAGAAAGCAGGTACAAGAAGATTGGATCGGGATGCGAAGGATTTCTCAAATTTCATAGACACAACGGAGATGGTAGATCTTAAAACTAAGAATGGCCAGTTCACCTGGAACAATAAACGGATGAACCGGTTTCAGGTAGCAACAAGACTCGACAGATTCCTTATATCAGAGTCAATCATTATGCAGGGGCTAACCTTAGATTGCAACATCCTTCCCTGGGGGGGATTTGATCATTGGCTAGTGAAACTGGAAGTAGGTTTCCAAGAAACACCAAAGAACAGACCCTTAAGGATGTTCCAAATTTATAAGAAACTTAAGTACATAAAAAATAAGCTAAAAGAGTGGAACAGGGACACCTTCAAGAATATAAACCAAGACAAAAACAACTTAGAAGGAAAAATGAAAAAACTCCAAGAAACCTGCTTGCTGGAAGGCTATACGGAGGAATGGAAAAAGGAAAAGATTCAGATGACCCGAGATTGGGAGGCACGATGCCAGCAGGAAGAAACACTCTGGTGACAAAAGTCCCGCATCCGATGGCTAAAGGAAGGAGAACGGAACACCAAGTTTTTGCATAGAACAACCATGGCCATAAGAGCACACAAAAAAATCCTAAATATTAAGGACCAGGATGGAATCGAACGCAAATCACATTAAGAGATCAAAACTTCTCTGGTTAATCACTTCCATGGGATAGCCCAAGAACCCATCCAAGACAGAACAGAGACCATTCAAAGGATAACTCATCATATTCCATGCCTAGTCACAGCAGAATAAAACATATCTCTAAACAAACCTATTAGCATGGAAGAAGTTGACCAAGTGCTCCAGGAAATGCCCAAAGGGAAAGCCCCAGGTCCAGATGGCTTCACAGTGGAATTCTTCAAAGCCTATTGGGAAATCATCAAATATGACATTTACAAGGTAGTAGAGGAATCTAGAAGTTTAGCCTCAATCCTTAAACCACTAAATGCCACAATGATCACACTAATCCCCAAAGAAAATGAAGCCAAAACCCCTGACCGGTACATACCTATAGCACTATGCAATGTGGTTTATAAGATAATTTCCAAAGTCATAGAAAATAGACTGAAACCCCTCCTACCTACACTAGTCTCATAAGAACAAGCAGGCTTTGTGGAAGGGAGACAAATAATGGACAACATCATCCAGGACCACGATATCATTCACACCTTGAAGCTACATAAGAGAAGGGGAATGCTAATACAAATGGACCTAGAAAAATCTTATGACAAAATTAGCAGGCACTATATGGTCAAGACCTTGGAAGCCTTTGGTTTTACCCAGCATTGGATTAGCTGGATTTTCAGTCTCGTATTCACAACAAGTTATTTTCTACTAATCAATGGAGCCCTAGCTAAACCATTTTGGCCCACGTGAGGTATCAGACAAGGAGACCCACTATCCCCCTTCCTGTTCATTCTGATGATGGAAGGCCTCAGCCGGAGCATAAAGAGCGCAACTGCAACAAGGGAAATCACATGTCTCAAACCCTTCAAAAATATCCCTACTTCAACTCACCAACAGTTTTTGGATGATACCCTACTCCATGGCATCCCCACAGTCAAGGAAGATAAAGCCTACAAACAAATCCTAGAAGATTTTGGGGAAGCCTCGGGTGCTGAGATCAACCATTCCAAGTCGATGTACCAACATTCTAGGATTTGAATGGAAGACACTCAGAGCCAAGTACTTGGGGGTTCCACTAACAGACAAAGTGTATAAAATGCAAACCTTGGAAGGAGTAATAAACAAGTTACAGGAGTGGGTAAAAAATTGGACGTATAGATATCTCAATCTAGTCGGAAGACTGATCCTAACCAAGTTTTTTTTACAAACAATCCCAACCCTTATAATGTCTTTCTTCCCAACTCCATAGGGGATTCTACAAAAAATAAGAGCCATCCAAAGGGACTTCCTCTTGCGAGGCATGGAAAAAAAGAAAAAATGGGCCCTGGTGGCTTGGGGGAAAGTATGCAAGACAAAAAGACAAGGAGGCATGGGGCTACAGGACCCACAAGTGACCAATAATGCCTACGGGGTGAAACTCTGGTGGCATTGGGTCAAGGAAACTACCAAACCCTGGGTAAACCTATGGAAGGAAAAATATGCCCTGTACATTCATGACCAGGACACAATCCATTTCAAAGGAACTAGGGAAGGGTCAGCCATCTGGAACCTGGCCTGGCACAACAAAGCCTGGATTCAGACACACATATTCTGGGAAATCAGGAATGGTAGAATAGTTAGATTCTGGGAAGACGCTTGGCAACAGGAACCGAAAATGGAGAACCCAGACAGAGAAGAACTCCAACAGGAGCTAATAGCGCAAGGTAAAATTAATTTCTACCAATACTGGAAACAAGAAACAGACCACAACAAATGGAGGATCTGGGACAAGATCACTTAGTAGGACAATGATCCCCCCACAACAACAGTAAAAGAGGTGGAGGAGGAACTGGGAAGATGGAAAATAGCAGTCATAGAAGATGAGGACCAGCTGAGATGGGGACAAAAATACGATGAGGAATTCAAACTGAAAGAAGTCTGACACTATATAATGGCCCTGGACCAAGAAGACCCAGTGTAATAGTGGGATAAGCTATGGAATAGCCCCCAATGGCCAAAGATAAAACTTTTCCAATGGTTAGTACTTCACAACCACATTCTAACTTGGGAAAACCTAAGGAAAAGGGGATTCATAGGTCCATCAATATGTCATTTCTCCTAATCCTAGGAAGAAACAACGAACCATCTCCTGGATGATTGCGCCTACACCGTAGATCTCTGAGACTGGGCGACAAGTATCTTCTGCTGGTCCAACAGAATCTGAGGTAACATTGTTGAAACCATCAATACCTAGAAATAGAACTACAGTTAACAAGAAGAGGTGAACCTATGTTGGATACTCATCCCAGGAATGATCATATGGTCGATATGGAAGGAAAGGAACCAACGCATTTTCATAAACTAAAGCAGGCCCAAAGGGAAGATCAAGGAAAAAATAATCTCCATGACACAAGATACGGTGTTGAGACACAACTTCTAGGTAGGTAGAGCACAACCCACTAACTAGGATTCCTGATTCCTAGAGGCCTTCCTCTTAAATGGCGGTCGGAACCCCAATCAATTCATATGGTCACCGCAACTCCAAGTAGGTGAGCGCAACTGGAAGCCACCACCCTCAAGTTGCCTCAAGTTGAATTTAGACGTGGTGGCGAAAGGAAACCCAGGGCGAACAGGTTTGGGAGGAGTAATCAAGGAAAGTAAAGGAAACATCATCTAACTGTACGCTGGGAGTCTAGGCAACTCAACCAATAACGTCATGGAATTCATATCCCTGGTGACTTGCCTGGAGATTTTAAGTCGGGAGGGGATGAAAAACGCCATAGTGGAAGGAGATTCTACGTTGGTGATAAACACAATAAGCAAAATCCAGAACGACACCAAAATGGGAAAAATCCAAAGACACTGGTGGTTGGCACACCTACTGCAAAAAATCCAAGAGCACTTGCAGACAGGGATCACAGTAGATTTGCGCTGGGTTCGGATATCAGCAAATGCACTAGCAGAAAGAGTAGCGAATGAGGGGGTGGTTAATGAAGGTCCAGAACTGGACACAATCTGGAGCATCATCCCACAAGGTCAATTCCGAACAGATTGAACCAACTCGTGACAAAAGACTATGACAACAGTAGTAGTACAGAAGACCACTTTAAGAATGGAGGCACAGAAGGAATTGAAGGACACAAAGGTTCCAGGAAGAATCTGATATCCCACCAATTAAACCAGGTTACAAATGCAGGTACAGATCACACATCAGGCGAAGGCACGACACCATGGTCCTATCAATAGAATGAAGTATAGGGATGACCCATGGGAAAGCAGAACAGATAACCATAAGGCGGGGAGTACGAAGGACAAAAATGTTCACTAGGGTCAAGTACAGGCGCACCTCACCCAAGTACCATTACGGGGAAGGGAAATGATCGGCATACAATGTACAAGTAAAATCATTGGCATAGGGATTATGGAAAGGCCATCAAGTGAACATGCTCTGGAACAGAGGACATGAACCATAAATGCCACCCTGATGAGCAGGCCAAGATGGTAAGGACGATACCGTAGTTGGGTTGGCTCCATAAAAACAGGTTTAACAGAAAGAGCAATAGACTAGAGCAAAACAATTATAGGGGCCACCTAACTTGCTAGAAAAGGGTGAAGCAGAACAGGAGAAGAACCCAATGTAAAAACTACCATATGCAAGAGAATAAGGTACACATGAAGAAAACCAGTAGCAAGAGAGGTCCCCAGGGAGAAAAACCTCTGCCAAGCACATGGAGGATGATAAGAATCGAACAAGCAGCCAGGGAAGCAGAGAGTACCTTCCTCACGCAGGTTGATACAAAAGGAAATACGATCATCAAAAGATGGGATAAATAAATCAATAATGCTCGTAGGGGCAAAGCTTGGACAAAAATAACTCAGGAAGCGGGGGGGATAATGGACCCAGGAGCCACACTACCGAGAACGACCCTCTATCACAAGATGGTGGAGGATGCCTGGAGAACAAAAATGTTGATAGGAAAGTTGTGTGTGGATCAGAAGGAAAACAACAAGACAGAAACCAGGGACCAGAAGAAGGTGCTCATAGGTATTATGAACTACCTAAGAAACCTAGAGGCAAGAACTGAAAGACTTGTGGAAGATCAATGAAGCCAGTAGGAAACAATGGAGAGGTTGACAGGGCAATTCCAGCTTTATCTCTGCTATGTCCACCAGATAGATATCATTCTAGCCAACAGAAATGGAACCCCAATGTGCATCAAAAAGATATGCCTGGTGGAGCAAAGGGAGGAGGACAAGGCTAGGAAGGATGGCGATGAAGAGCACCCCATCACCCTGGACTAGTGCAGGACCAGTCCTGGTCAAGGTTCTCAGGGTAGGAGCTAACACCACTATGCTTGTGTTGTATCTGTTTTCGTTATGCTGTCTTTTTCCATACTGGATTGTGGAGGTTTGGGTTAGTTTCCCATGGTGGTGGCCCAGGCCTCCTCTGTTATATTAGACATTTCTCCCCTGGGACCCCAGATCTGGTTTCCATTTTGGCAGATCTTGGGACTCCCTATAGCTTTTGTGTATTATAATTTCCTTCAGTAATATAGATTTTCACACTCATTTACAAAAAAAAAATTACTTATGACTTATATAGATACTTCCTTGTATGCTTCCAAAAAATATTCATTTTATAAGGCAATAATTTTTTTTGCGACAAATGATGATATACAAAATCATAATAAGCGTCGTTTAAGAAACCTAAACTATCCCATTCCAACCAGTGTTGTTATATGAGGAAAAAAAAACTAATCTATGGAAAGAGATGAAGAAATCATGGAACTTTAGTTACTTATCATAGTTGGAGCTTGGGTAATGCTTACATCAAACATATGGATTGATGTAGGACTTATAAATGGTTCTCTTGGAATTGTAGAAAAAAATGTGTATAACCCTTGAATTTTACCCCCCAAACCAACCACATATGTTCTAGTAAGATTTGAAAATTATGTGGGAGATCCATGGGATGAATCAATCCCTCAAATGGTTCCTATTACACCTAATGAAAGAGGTAATAAAAAACAACTTCCTATGAAACTTTCTTGGGGCTTAACAATCCATAAGTCACCAGGATTGATGTTGCATAAAGATAGTGTTAATATTGGGAAGCAAGAGAGACATGGCATGGCGTTTACCGCAATATATCAACTCAAATATTTGAATGGTATATGAATTCATCCTCCCTTTTTATATGATCAATATGAAAATATGGCAAAACTAGCAGGTGTGGCTAATAGAAAAGAAAGTGATTTGGAAATTCAAGAAAAGCAAGTAATTTAGAAATTCGAGAATTTGGGAACTCAAGGAATTCAATATTTTAGTGAATTATGAAATTAGGGAACCAAACAAGGTTTTCTTGGCATGGATAGTTATCTAATTAATTTTGAAATCAAATAATTTAAGCAATTTATGGAATTCCAGAATTGAAAAATGGTATGAATTTGGAAATTCTATCTTTATAAAGGAAATGTTGATCTGAATTTTAAGGGGGTATATGGTCTAAATTCGGATGCAAAATTCATAAATCTATAAAGTTAATATATTGTCCATGTGGATCAAGGATATGCCCACCTCCTCATTAATTAATTGGGCTAACAGGTTGCCCATATGGGTCAAAGAGTGTCCCACCTCTCCATTATTGTATTGGGTTTTATTTTCCACTACTTAGTTAGTTGGGTAGTTAGATCTATTATTATTATAATGCAGACTCATTTAATGACCTCTTTCCATTATTGTATTGGGTTTTATTTTCCTCTACTTAGTTAGTTGGGTAGTTAGATCTATTATACTAATAATAGAGACTCATTTAATGAGATTGTTTTTACTTTTTCCGATGGACCATTTTGTAATGCTATATAAATGCCTAGCAAGCCTTTTCATAATATCAAGTTACTCATTTTGGTTTCTCTCATCTTTTCTATTGTTCATTGTGAGATTAATTAGCTTTGAATGATTTACTAGTAATTAGTTTTAGAGGTGGGGATCCTCTTTGAGCCTCACTCTCCCCCTATCTATAATTGATTGTTGAATAAATTATTGTCATTGATGTCAAAGGTAAGTATTAAAATACAAATATTCAAAGGAAATGTGACTTTAAAAAATACAAAGTGGAAGTGGATTAGAAATGAAGTTACATGGAAGTGAAGTTATGTGAAAGTTGATTAAAAAGTAAAAGTGGATTAAACATGAAGTTATGTGAAAGTGGATTCAAAATTAAAAATGAATTAAAAAGTGAAAGTGGAGTAAAAATGCACAAGGTATTTTCACATGGCTTTAAATCCCATAGTGGTATTTTTCCCATGGTATGTTGAAAAGTAAACTAAAAAGGAGAAAATTGATTATTTATTTAATGAGCGTTGTGTCTTTTGAAATGTACATGACTTTTCATGTAGAGATAATAGTAAAGTATAAAAGGAGAAGAGGATTGTGATAAATGGTGTGGGTGAAGAGAGGAAATGTAATATTTACATATGAGAATATAATATGAGAAAATATTGAATATTATATTCTTGTACGTAAATATTACATTTCCTCTCTTCACCCACACCACTTTTAAAAATCCTCTTCTTCTTTTATACTATACCATTAGCTCTACATGAAAAGTCATGTACATTTGAAAAGACACAACCCTCATTAAATAAATAAATAATTTTTCCTTTTCTAGTTTACTTTTCAACATACCATGGGAAAAATACCACCATGGGTTTTAAAACCATGTGCAAATACCTTGTGAACTTTTACTCCACTTTCACTTTTTAATTCACTTTTACTTAATCCACTTTCACATAATTTCATGTTTAATCCACTTTTACTTTTTAGTCAACTTTCACATAACTTCATTATTTAATCCACTTTCTTGTAACTTCATATTTAATCCATTCTCACATAACTTCATATTTAATCCACTTTCACGTAACTTTATTTCTAATCCACTTTCATGTAACTTCATTTCTAATCCACTTCCACTTTGTATTTCTTAAATTCACCTTATCTTTGAATACTTATATTTGCATACTTACCTTTGACATTAATGACAATAATTTATTCAACATATTCCTGATGTTAACCATCCGTAAAAGATAAATAAGGAAAAAGAGGAATCATTATGCATTGGTGAACTACAGAAATATTTATGAGATGGAAAAAATAATCAAGAGAAATAAAAAAAATACTTCCCTTACTAAGAAAATTAAGCTCAATAATCCATGAATTTGCCTCAACTACAAGAACCTGTATTCTCAAGATTGAAATTTCTGAATGAAATGAACATGCAATGGTCTTGGAAATATAGTATTTAATAATAAATGATTGGAATTTGAAGAATTTGTGTAGTAATCATCATACAATATTCCTTTGCAAGACACACTCATAGCAATGAATTTATTTTTAGTATATATGAGCCAAAATGAAAAATGCCAAAACAATATTATTCTTACTATCAATACTAATACAATTATTTAATTTATCTCATTATATATAGAAATAAATAATCATATATAAACACAACTCTCAATTCCATTTTTTTCGGGCAAAATACTATCTTCATATAAAAATATTGAAGAAAGTGAATTTACAAAAAATTATCTAATTCTAAACAAAGAGTAATTTTTGAAGGAAATATAACAAACATAAGTTAATCTTTAAAATAAATAAGAAATATAACGAACCTTAAAAATAGAGATTTAAACACTTTTTTTGTCCCTTCACAACCACAGATATTTTATAAACAAAGTATATAAATAATTACTATAACAAAGATGAAAAACTTATGTATACAAATATTGCATGTGAGGCACCTAATTGAGGAAAAATAATTTTCCACCCAACCATAGGTAGTCTTATGTGGACAACATATCCTAGCAAAGCTACGGTAACATGAGGTAAAAGAAGAATAATGCATAATTCTTAGGTAAGTCTCTCTATCTCGAAAACAAGAAGGTTAATCAAAGTTACCGACTTAACGAGAGCAATGACCTCAAAATGAGAACTCTGGCCAAAAAAACACATATTTTTGTGTCAAAATCATCAAAATCAACCCTCATTTCAAAATGTGACGCTACCAGTAACATCCTTTTTTGTGAGAATGGTTAAAATTGTGACTTGTTTGAAATTATGACTTTGATTGCGGAAAATTCACCCTCAAATCGAAAAGTGATGCTTTCAATAGTGCCAATTTTATTTTTGGATTAAAATTAAGACTTAATTGAAAACGTGACCTTGACAATTGATACCATCAAAAATTGAAAAGATAAAATAAGATACTAAATTTACTTGATTTTTTTTTATTAATTTACGTTAAAAATTAAATAAATTGGAAAAAAACATTGTAAAGAATTTTTTTTAAAACAAGAAAAAACAATCCCCTGGGGGGTAGCTTGATTGGCATGTGTTGTGATATGAAGTGTTATGTTTGATGAGTTTTGAGTTCAAATCCCCTCGATTTACCCATTCCTATAGAAGGGGCATACATATGGAACCTGGAGGTTATAGTGGTAGCGGTCGGAATCGACCCCGTGTCACGCGAGTACGAGACCAACACAACTGCCTATTCCGCTAGTAAAAATAAAACAAGAAAAATAACACATTTTCAAAAAACATTGAATAACATAAATATGATATATATATATATATATATATATATTATCATCTTTAGTGGGCCTAATGGTTAAGAACATGTGTTTCCTCATATGAGGTCACAAGTTCAAATCCAAAGGGGGGTAGGGTATGTACACCTCCATAGACTTTAGCAGTTAAATCATTGCATA
>ML778360.1:428056-470497 GCA_009831015.1 Picea engelmannii
GGGATGGGCTGTTAGGTATCGTTATGCTGCTGAATTTGGACTGGACTGATTGCTTGTGAGGAGTTGGGATTTTCTCAGCTGGGATTAGAGTGGTAGCTCAGCCTTGGAGGCGAGCTGGGAAGCTAGGTATACTATCTGGACTGTGTGTGGCCCCTTTGTGGCTCAGGGGGCTAAGGGGGAAGCAGAGTACCCCTAGAGATTGGTTGGGAGGTACCGGTGTAGTCTCTATGGTCGGTGAGCGAGAGCGGCACGGAGCAGGAGAGACACGGAGCGCGGGATCAACATTCGCGGTGGGAGATAAGGCAATGGTATGGTTGTCTTTTGTAGGGTAGCATGCTTTTAAACTTATTCTCATATTTAAATTTGTTTGTAAGGGACATGATGGACTTTAGTAAAAAAAAAGGGTTTTTCTAAGTGGTTGTATGATGCTTGATGCATAATAATAGTCTGTGTGCTGGCTTCGAATGTGAAATTTATGTACTGAACAATTCCATCTAATATAAATGGGAGATAGAGAAAGTATTTATGCAGCACTTTATACCCGTTAGTTATCTGTCCTTTAGATTTAATTCACTTCGAGACGGTTCCAGTTTTAGGGAAATTTTGGATATACAGTAGACCACAGGTTGGTTGGAGAGTTTATCTCTGCACCCCTCATTTACGAATTTTATTCTTGGTTGCGATGGTGCTGTGAAAGTGTGGGGGGGAACACATTTCTATTTCCTTCTCGGCGTGGGGACTATGTGTCTGTCTACCCTCGTACCTCATCTTTTTCTTCCCTTTGTGTTCTCTGCCCAGCACTCTCTCCTGATCAATTTTCAGTAGCTCTCTATTGTCTTCGGTGGTGTTGTACACCCTTGGTTGATTGACAACCTTTTTATTACCAAAAACCCTTCCACGGTGGATAGGACAGCGATTGCTGGGGGGCTAATTATAGCAGTGAATCTTGATTGAATCCTTTTCATAGACAACTGATATCACAATCGAGATAATGAAGGGATTTTCGATTCAGGAAACAGAGGACCGGCAATATTTGTTCCTGATGACACGTCCTTCATACAATTGAACCCCCGTTCCTGTAGGTTGTCCTTGACAAAATGCAAGAATGTCTGTCGATGATTGGCACCTTGCTGGGACCGTGATTTCGTTCATTTAAGTTTGGATTTGACCGATAATTTTATTACTTGTTGATATTATTTTATTTCGTAATGACCCTCCTGTCTACTTACTTTTACCTGTGCAGAAAGGCAGCAGTTAAGCTAAATCTGTACCAAAACTCACAGACAAACTGTTGCCTGGGTGTCTGGCCGCGTCCAGGTTCAACACGCGTACAGTAACTCTCTGTCTGTCTCAATGCAACGGACCCTTCCCTTGGTGCTTCATGCGTTCACTAGACAATGGACGCGTGAACCACCTGCATGAATTCCTCGGTTACGACAGCCGCCATTTAACCTGCCCTTCTGTGGGTGGATTACTTGGGAGTTGCAAAAATCTTGTTTATTTTACTTTAACTCGGGCCTCCTTTTTATTTTTCTGAACGCAATGCATGATGACACATGTAGCCTCTGAGTCCCTTGACTCTGTTGATAGAACCATCTGGCGGGATGTCTCTAAACTTGTTCAACTCTTCTCCTTGAAGGTGATTTGAGACGGTGGTCTCTGGATGCCTGTTCCCCTCTGATAGTCTGCACCTTATTGTTGCCTGTCTTAGTTGGGGCATCAGCAGGATTCCCTATATTGTGGTTTTTATTTCTCTCCTACATTTAACCCCAATAAATCGCAGGCATGTGCGCAGCAGTGGCCCACTTAGTCACTTTAAATCCCTTAAATTGTCACCGTAGTTTTTGAATTAAATTATTTTCTTTTATACATGTCCACTAGATTGTTTCCCTTTCCTTCTATGTTGGTACATTCCATATCGTGTAATGTCTCCTATTATTCATAATTACTCTATAGGATAAACAATACTTCATTTAAACAAATTCAATTGATAGCTCCTGTAACGACCTCCTCATTACGACAAGAATTCTGATAATAGGTGCAAAATTTTTTTTTTTTAAGGTGTGTGTGCGCGTGTAGAAGTAACAAACACACTTGACTCTACGTCGCCACTCGAAAACCAACAAGACGCAACCACGATGTTCATCACCAGAAGACTGAGGGCACACAATGGGTAACTGCAAGCAATAAACGACCATAGACACAAGACGCACAACGCAAACATTTAACGACATATTGGGTTATGCACAATACAAACATAGAGGGAAGGATCCATAGTAGTAGATCTTATTATTTCTACATAGGAAAGCAGGGCATTTAATCTTAGTTCTCTGCTCCGGAGAGAGAGAAGGTCAGATAGGCTCCTGGCCGACTGCTCAGGCAGAAACTAGTAATCTCCATCAGGTGTGTCGCAAGAGTGGAAACCCTGCCTTTAAAGGGCCTGCGACTCTTGATACAGCACAAGATCCTTTACACAAAAATAATCACACATAGACTTATATACTAGGCTACAATGAGGTGTCTACATCCCGCCCAACACAACTGGCCCAGTAATTAAATGACTCATCCAAGTACAATAGTAAATAAACACACGACTGTAACCTCTATGGAAGGCGCAAGGCAGAAGGATTTCGACAACGACCCGCCAAGTTCGGCATTATGAAAAGGAACAAGAAACCTCATCTACTAAGTCATAATACTCTATGGTTCTTAGTTCAAGGAACCTCAAATTTATAAATCATCAATAACTAAATATTCAATCGTATTAAGATAAGACCACAATGCCATTATTTTTCAAAAATACCTAACACTAAAAATTGCACTTGAATTTATATTAACATGCGTCACCCGTACATAATTTAATGATATAATACAAGGACGTTACTCCTTACACATCGCCATGACAATAAATTACAGTAAGGCACCCAGGGCCATGACAAAATGTTACCATAACTTTGCAAATTAGCTAGTAATCAACATTATATGTTATCTAATCCTAACAGTACGTTTATTTGTTACAAGATCATTTCTCTTACATAACTCAAAAAATATATTTAAAATTCATTACCCCCCATAATTTGCAACCACTACCTAATACCCAAGGAGTTTCCTTCTTAATTGAATACATAAGAAATTCCTTCTTAATTGAAGATATAAAGAAACCCCTACTTTAATTGAATGTATAACACAATTCTTGTTATATTGAATACATAATAACGCAATTGCATGGTGAAAATAATAACATCGATTGGGTTACACACATGAATAAAGCAATTGCTAAATAACATGAATAAACCAAGAATGAAGCAATAAGGCAATTGCATAATAACATTTTGTTTTTGTATAAAGCAATTCTTTTTATATTGAATACGTAATAAAGCAATTGCATGGTGAAAATAATAATCATAAAAAGAACTTAACCAATTCCTACCATTCCTAACAGAATGATAAAGGAAACAATAAGGGACATTATCATTTAAAGGATAGGAAGGAAAAGATATTGCTAATAAGAAGCTAAAAACACTACTAATTAAGAAACTAAAGTAACGTTACTAAAATAAGGAACAAATAACATTACCCAATATAAACTAAAATAACATTGCTAAATCAGAAACTAAATTACCTACGGTGTAAGAACATTATAATTTCAGTTTATCAAGTAACCTGGAATTCCGTCACTACCAGAACCTTTGCATTTACACTTAAAACATCTTAAGCTTTAGCAACATTATTATCAAATTAGATAAAATAAGTCTGTTTCTAAAATTTGGTTCATGATCCACGGTCTGTCACAAGACCTTCAAAGCTGTCATAAGATCAGCCGTGAAAAGGAAATAGCCTGCCTGGAAACAACGCCACCGGGGTGCTGGGCGTAGGGAATCAATAAAAACGCCACGGAAAAAGGGGTAAAAAGGCAAGACCCTGCTCCTAATGTTGTAATAGCGTTCACTGTCTGAGATTATAAAATTAATAATAGTAAAAAAAAACATACACTGGATGTCGGACGTCTGTGATAATCAATACGCCCATGTGGGGATGATTCGATAGTGCGGTCATTGTCGTTGGAGGGAACGCTTGGCAAAACAAGGGGATAAAGAATTTATTTCTTTTCAGAGAGATTAAAACGTCGGTAAGACAGCCACCCAGAACGTTAGCTGCCCGTCGATGGGATTTAACGCAAGCTTTGGAGGCCCACACAGATTCCTGCACAATATCTCTATCCGCAGACCTTCTAATCGAAATTTCAGCCACAAAAGCGCACGGTGTTCGCCAGAGATCGAGGGAAATCCTGGTGAAATTCGTTGAGGAATCGAGGTAGCTAAACGGTGAGGAGAGCCCAATCAAGGTGGGTGAAGCTAGTGGAAAATCATTGTCCCACCCAACCATTAAACACAGAAATTAGCAATGGAGATGAACGGTGGTGGCGAGTTTCAGAAAGAAAAGGCGCGAAGTCGCAGAGGTCGAGCCAACTCAGAAAACTCAGAGGTTGATTTAACAGTAAACCCCTGAGCCATTGTGTTGCTGACAACTAGAATAGGAAACCAGAGTCAAGCGAAATCAGGGATCTCGCATATTAAGTTTATTGAAAAAAAAAATAGAGAAATAAGCCGAGAGATGGGGCGACTGTAAGAGCCACCACCGAGGGTGAGGTCCTTTAAATGAGATCAAGTAATGTTGTCTATGGGTAACCACGAAAACTAAGTTATGTAACCTAAAGATCGTCAAAAAAAATATAATAAATAAATGAAATCAGATTTTTCTTTTCTTATCTATCAAACAGAGGCAAGAGACATCAGTTTTTCTTTTAAAATAAATTTCTTAATGCACAACCCTTCATTTAACAGAGGCCTTAGTGCCAGATCTGAATACAACTGCAGTAATTAATTTTTAGAGTGTAAAACCTCATTCCCAAAGTTCATTACAAATTCCAAACGAACTTCATTTCAGCAGTGTAGAGAAAATCATTACAAATCCCAACGAAACTTCATTATTGAAATATTTTAGCAAGAACACAACGCAGAGATGCATAGAAACAAGCCGAGAAATCCATTAGCCAAACGCAGAGAAGGGTTCATATACAACTTTAAGCATTTCTCATTATTCTTAAAACAACAAACCTACTTGCGTACCTGTGACCGACGGAGAATAACCTGAAGACGCAATCCCGCACTTGAGCTCTGTGCCACTCCCGCTCGCCGACTGTCGAGACTACACCGGTACCTCCCAGCCAATCACTAGGGGTACTCTGATTCCCCCTTATCCCCCCGAGCCGCAAAGGGGCCACACACAGTCCAGATAGTATACCTAGCTTCCCAGCTCGCCTCCAAGGCTGAGCTACCACTCTAATCCCAGCTGAGAAAATCCCAACTCCTCACAAGCAATCAGTCCAGTCCAAATTCGGCAGCATAACGATACCTAACATCCCATCCCTTTTTTTCCCTCATCCCCCTTTCTTTTTAAAGAGTTTTGAGACCCCCTCTTGCCCTAATCACAATTAATTTAAGTTTTAATGAAAACCCTCAAAAATTCTCTATTTCACAAGTGTCACTCATCCCCCACATTTCTCCATAAATTATTTTCTTTTTATTAAAAGTCTCATTTCCCTATTTTTATTATTCCCTTTCTTTATTTCTTTTTTTTTTTAAAAACCAAAAAGGTAAATGCGCTAATTAATCTTTTCATTTATTATTTATTTAATTATCTTTTGTTCTTTCGCAAGTTAGGAAATAATATAAATGCGCTAATTAATCTTTTCACTTATTATTTAGTTATTTATCTTTTGATCTTTCACAAGTTAGGAAATAATATAAATGTGCTAATTAATCTTTTCACTTATTATTTAATTAATTATCTTTTGTTCTTTCACAAGTTAGGAAATAATTTCTTCTTGCAAAAATTTTAAACCCTTAGTTTTAATTTAATTCTTACTCTCATTATTTACCCCCAGAATTTTCTGAAGACCTAACTATTACTTAAGTGGTTTTTTGTTTGAATTTTTATTTTTATGCTAGGGCCTTTTTCTTTAAGGTTACACTAAAATTTTACCCTAGAAAAGTCTTAGGCTTAGGATTTAGATTCTGAGCTAGGCGACAATTGGTTAGGAAAGTTGTCTAAGGATTTCTTAAGGCGTTATTGTCTTAGGGCTATTTAGGTTGTTTCCTTCGTCCACATCAATACGACGTGCCCTTTAGGACGCACCACGTGCTCCAAGGGTGCCACTCGCCTCGTTCGTTTCCTTTGTGCGACGTGCCCTTCAGGATGCACCACGTGCTCCAAGGGTGCCACTCGCTTCTTGTGTTTCTTTTGTGCAACGTGCCCTTCAGAATGCACCACGTGCTCCAAGGGTGCCACTCGCCAACTGGACCGATTGGTAGACATCTATAACCCCTGGAGTCAACACTCCGCCAGGTGAACTTGTGGGAAACTAAGGGCTCTAAGGAATAAGGCCCCTGCCTTATTGCATGCCCCTTAGAATCATCGTGAGCGATTGTCGCAGTCTGCCCTCATGGCATCGTGGATCCTCTCTAACTAGGTAATCGTTAACCTACAGTTCGAGCCACGACGGGAGTGCTAGTAGGCGGTGGTAGGGTTGTTGTCCACCCCTCTCCCTCAACCTCTCTAGAAATCGTGTGTGGCCCCTTTACTCCATATGTGAGTCTGGTCGGCAAGCTATCGTCAGCCTGCATCGTCAAAAATTGTGTCAGAACATGTCAATCATCAAATCATCAAATCAATGAAACATCACAGTAAATAAATCAACCCAATTAGCACACTCCCTAACTCAATCCGGAGTCCAAGGGGTTCCACCGATGCCTCTGCATCATCAAGGTCCAAAACCCTGCACACTCAATAAAACTGAGTCAACAACACCTGTCTACATCAAATAGTAAAACATCATGTCATCTATCATAATGCATCATAATCAAGCATAAATGTTTTAACATCAGAAAAGTCCAGATCACTTGCGAGCAAGTGTCCTCAAATAATAAGTTTTCTCAGTGCGCTAGAGCGGAATGTTACAGCTCCATATTCAAGTTATCCCTCTTGTACATTTAAATTATCAAATATGATATAATATTAACTTGACCCTTTTCCTTATGAAAGTTAAACATAAGCTTTTGTATTGTTGTTGGTTTATTTAATGTCAACCTCTTGGATATCAGATCTCTCAAATAGTATCAAGTTATTGGCAATCAATTATTTAATTTTAAATTTACACTATATAACATGGTTTTATAATCAAGTTCTTCTAGCATTACTATTGAAGTCTCTTCGTATGCAAAACATTTACATGCCATAAAGAGAAAGGAAAAGATCATTGTGATGAAGTATTGTAATGAAATGGAGTTAGTGTGATGAATAGATTATGATGTAGGAATTAATTATATCACATTATTTTATAGCATTAGTAATTATGACACATTATTTTATAGCATTATGTAGGAATGATGTTATGGTTAGGATTAGGGTAATGTTCTCGCAATTTCTTGGTGAAGGATATTGCAGTTTATTTGTTGACAATAAATGAAATGTCAGAATGGTAAATTACTTGCAAGGTTTTTGGTAACAATCAAAAGGGTAAGTCATCATTATTTTAATTGCAGTGTTATTGTAGGCGCTGATATGGTTACGTTATCATGATGTTAGGGTAATTTATTTATGATTGATAACAGGTAAATGTAGGGTCCTTAAACCTAAGGGCCATCAATTATTATGATTCAGTAAACGGGGATTGCATTTAGTTATTGTACACTATTTTAGACTAGGTTGGTAGATCGTCGTTTAGTGGAAATCAAATGGGGTATTGGGTCTGTAAATAAGGTCATGGAGTCTCAATAGTGGTTGGTCGATGTCGGAGTCCTTCTGATTTGCGTCTTCCATAGAGGTCGTGGTTGTCCGTTGGTTTTTTGTACTTGTTCGTGTTTCTTGCGTATTGTTCATCGTCAGGTTACTAGTTTCTGCCTGAGCAGTTGGCCAGGACCCTATCTGACCTTCTCTCTCTCCAGATCAAAGGACTAAGATTAAACGCATTGCTTTCCTGTGCAGAAATAGTAAAATCTATTGCTATGGATTCTTCTTTATGTCTATGTCGTTTAATGCTTGCAGTTACTTGTCATGCACCTTATTTCTTCTTGTTGTGTTCACCGTGGTTGCGTCTTGTTAGTCGTCGGGTGGCGACGTAGAGTCAAGTGTGTCTGTTTCCTTTCTACACGCGCACACACACTTTAAAAAAAAAAATTGCACCTGTTATCAGAGTTGTTTTCGTAACAAGGAGGTTGTTACAATTTTCCAAGGATTCCTCACATAAGAATGGTGTAGAGACTTACAAAGTGTGTAGTGACATCAGAATCTACTATAGTGATCAAGGCATGTCATAGAGTTCCAATGCCACTACAGTGGCATCCTCTCCTTTCCTTTAAAATTTAACATCCATCGTTTGTCCGTCCTAGATAGATCCATCATCAAACATGTATCATATACATATAGTAACCATGAGATGTCATCATAATAATTTGAACCAATTTTTCTTTTTTTAAACCTATTTCATACAGAAATCATATTTCACAAGTATGATATTTGTTTCATAATGTTTGGCTCTTGCATGTGGTATAACCCAATATTCATTATGGACTTACACTCATTTCCATATCCAAGACCATTCTTCATAGAATCTAAACTTTCAATCAACAAAAAACTATGAGTATCCATGCATATAATCCTTTTATTGCAACATTTACGAAAACCCACAAAAAGATCTCAAAATTATAGTACACTAATAATTCAATCACTTTCAACTATTCATCACATGAAATGGTATGAAACTATCATTCATTATATATGCATTACTAACATTCTAATCAGTTCATAATGCAATAAAAAAATTATTCTAGTAAACCAAAGTGCCAAAATGGATGATTGCATAATCAGTCTCTTCGTTGGATACATATTGTAGAATTCATGAATAGTTAGTTTAACTTTGTTTTGTGGGATTATGGATTCATACCACTCCTTTCAATATTGAACAATTCCTCAAGAGTAATGGAAGTTATTTCCTTTCACAACATTCAATCATGCAAATTCGTATTCCATACAAGCATGCATCTAATCAATGCATCAAGAATATGTACAAACATAATTCATAATTGAAATATCATTATTTATATGACTTCATAGTTTATTTATGCATATTAATGCAATTCATCCTCACATTGAGATAAACTTACCATTATTCCAACTCATGTGTTTTACTAAGATAAGTTGGAGGACCCAACCAACACCTCAACACATCATTCAGACACCTCCCTATTACTTGTTTGACAATTTGAATACCTTCCATATCATCCCAAACAAAACACCAAGAATGTAATCCTTTAATGGTATTGGAAAGGAGTTTGCAGTCCAAAATATTGATTAGAGGTAGGAAGACTATTGGTTTAATGTCCCAGTTTTGACCCCCTTGATTAATTTGTGATTGTCTATGTGTGGTTTTATTTTGGCATGGATATTTCATTATCATGATTTGCTTTACACCATGAGGTATATATTCCATTATTATTTGAATACTTGAATACTTGTATATATTTCTATTTTCCATTTAATAAAGAAAATCGAGATTGGTTGAGCATGATCACCTAAAGGGGATATGATACAATGAGAGGGGAAAGGTGAGTGGGTCTAAGGGAAATTATACATGCCTAAGAATCCTATTCCACATTCATAAATCATTTTTCAATTAAACCATATACCCCATTTGACTCGTATAAACCAATCATTGAGTTCATGTAAGAGGTTGTTGGAAAAATCATCTCACATATTTATGGAAGCATGGGCTAGGTACACTCATGATGGGAATTGTATCATTGAATGCATGTAATAGTTTTTTGGAAGATTCATCTCAAATAGTTATTGAATCATGAGTTTATTACACCCATTATGGGAATTGCATCAATCCTACATTCATGAAAGAGAAAAAATGGGGAAATTCAAATGGGAGTGAGGAGATGATTTTTGGAGAGAGAAAAGGAGAGGAAATATGGAGTTTTTTTTGTTGTAAAAAGAAAAGGAAGGCTTTATATTTGGGGAAAATATCCATGAAAGGAATTTGTTAGCTCCTTGAGAATATCCAAGAGCTAAGATGAATCTATTGGAGTTAATGGGTAGCAATTAGGACCTTTCTATTCACACATTAAAGAGAACTGGAGAGGGAGGCTTCTAAGAGACTATTGAGAAGAGAAGGAATACATCCCCTTGTGTTGTGTGGATAAGGGATCATGGGTTCCCAAGAGTTCTCATGTCATTAAAAAATCATTAGTGAGACACTTGATCAGTAAAATCCTTGTTGTGAGATAGAGAGATTTCCCATAAATTTATGCATTTTCTCCTTTTCCCTAGTGGTATCATAGCCTGAATAGGGGGTGTATTGTTGTAGAAAATTTAAGTGCAATAGAGCCTAAGGTTGGGTGGAAAATCACTCAACCTCAGTCATTTTCTTGTTCTATAGTTGACAATCAAATACATTTCTCATCTATGTTCTAAAATTTCTTATGAATACTTAGTTTATAAATATGCATGGTATGTGAAGAAGCAATTAAGTGTTTATTTATTTTTATGGGGTTATTATTTATTCATTCTTATATGTTTCAAGGGGAAATTTTGTTAAGGGAATCATATTGGTGTATTCCTATGCTTCACATGTGTAACTAGGATTTATCTTGTTGGTTATTTCCTTTTTCTATATATGTTATATATAGATTTAAATTAAAATTTGGAAAAGAAAAAAAAATGCATTGCTTGTAACTATTGGAAATTATCACTATGTGAAATGTATTTCTTCCTTTACTAAAATGAGAAACAAATTAAATATTCCTAGTGATATCTAAGATAGCAATGGTTCAGTCTTAGTGTTCTTTGTTATATCCCTTATGAGATAAAAATATTTATGTGAATGTGCCTTATGTATTAGTGCATACCCTCTATTTCTCTAGGCCATCACCTTTTCTTATGAATTTGTTTTGTGATTATTATGTATGTAGTTTTTACAAGTAAATTTGAGTAATATAGCTATATTTTTCCATAAATATGTTGTGGGATTCAATACTATGTTTATATAATGCCACTGGAAAATAAAAACCATACATATTTAGTTTGTCACATTTGAAAAATAAATTCATATGGTTGTAGAATTTTTTTCTTGAGAGCCATTGTATGTCTTCCTCAAATAATTTATTTTGAAAATGGATTGTATAGAAAAATCCCTGTAGTTTTCTTAATTTTGTTTCATTTGATTGGAATGCAAATCTAGGGATAATTATTGGAGAAAGGGATTATGCTTCAATCTTATTATAGTTTCCATCAAATTTCCTACTAATAATGAATAAAATTACACAAATCACAAAAATCGAATGACAATGATGGAAAAATTAATAAAATGTTTGAAAAATAGAGAAATCCATCTTTCGTATTAGCACCCTTAAAATTATTTCTCATCAATTATTTGGGTCAAATTTCCCATCGGTGCCCTTAAATTCCTTTCTCATTAGTTCTTTGAGTCAATTTTCTCATTAGTTCCCTTACATGTATTTTGCATATTTGGGTTGAATTTCCCTATCCATGCCCTAAAAATACTTTCTCACTAGTGCTTTGGGTCAACTTTCCCTATCGATGCCCTAGAAAAACTTTTGTATTAGCACTTTGGCTCGACTTTCCCCTTAGACACCCTAGAACATATTTTCCCTTAGAATTTTTTATATCCTTGTATGAGGGAGATGTGCAATTTCCATTCATGCTTAACTTGGAGTTAACATGTGGCTTTAAAATATACATATGGTGCCCAAAACCTTTTGAAATTCATGGTGTGATGTGAATTCCACGTGTACTGTTAAATAATAAAAAAATTGTTTCCTTTATCTTAGCTTAGAAGTTGGATACATGACAAAGTGGTATCATAGAAAAGTCGCAATGCTCAGGACTGTATGGGCTCCACAAATAGGGAATGGTGATAGTTGTTGTTAAGACCTAAATAGTGGCACATTACTCTTTAATTGGGGCATATTACATTAGTATTTTTATTTTATTTATGTCTTCTTGGGTCCGTTAGTTGTAATTGTACCTCCTAGTCTCCTATATATACCAAGGAGACATTTCCATTTCAAATCATCTTTTATTTGCAAATTTATGTGGTGTATAAGGAGGATGCCCCCTTGAAGAGGATTATTATATGAAATTATCTCTTTTCAAGGTGTTGATTACTTACTCTGAGGTTTTTTATGCTATTTTGACATTTGGTTCTTAACATTTGGTATCAAAGATCAAGGTCTTGGGGTTTCACTGCTGCATCTGAGACACCTTTGAATTTTTTCTATAACCATTTTTATACAATGTTTTAGAAGGAACCCCTTAGAGGATATTTAAAATACAGATAAAGGTATTTGGGGTTCCAATTTCATCTCTTGAGGCCTTATAATTTTGTATATATATCATGTGTAAGATAGGCTTCTAGAATCATCTTGAATTTAGTCATCGCGTAATTTTCACTATAAAAACTTTTGTGTGATGTTTCAGACCATAAAACATATAGGATATTCATATTAATTATCAATTTAACTGTGATAAAAAAAATTGGCTTCTGGGTCACCCTACTTTTTTGGATACACCCCGTGTAAGATAGGGTAGTTGTTGATTAAGGTTGGTTGTCATTGATGTCAATCCTTGAAGAAAGCTCATTGGCACAAAGGTTTGGGTAATGGACCCAATTTTGTTTGATGTAAAGATGACTCATTATTGTCTTTTCATGGTTGATAATAAGTACAAATGGATGAACTCCAAAGTGGTCCCCTTATGGTGAAAGCCCTCACGGGAAGATGCTTTGCAGATTGAGTTATCCTATAAGTATGGTTAGATAACCCATGATTATTTGTGGAATAATTAGATGAAGGTCAGTGAATTTGTGGCAGATGTACTCTCAAGGAAGGATTAAGATGTTGAGGCCTTTCTCTGTGCTATCTCGATCATCCAACTCGATTGGATAATAGAAGCGAGGGATGAATGGAAGAATGAAGAAAACATGTGAACTCTCATTCAAAGGTTGCAGAAGGATTACAGTGCATCATATACATTTACATGGAAAAATGATTATGTATGGTACAAATATCGTTTAAAATTATGTAAGAACTCCCAACTCAAACAAAAGGTACTCTTGGAATTGCACACCTCCCTGATAGGAGGGCACTCAGGATTTTTGAAAACCTACCATAGGGTCAATGTAACATCTCTCTCTTGCGCACATTGAGATAACTTATTCTTTGAGGACAGTTGCGTGCAAGTGATCCGGGTCGTTGTACTATTGGCTATTTTGATTATAATTATGAGACATTGTGGATTTGATGTTATGTCATTTTTTTTACATTTACATTGACAAGTTCTATTGAGTGGGTTCTCTTGAGTGTGCAGGACTCTGGATATTGAGGATGCAGAGGCATCGATGAAACCACTTGGACTCTAGATTGAGTCAAGGAGTGGATTGTTAGGGTTTGAATGTTGATTGATGTGACATATGTACATATGATTAGATGTTATGATGATTTATTATTATTGATGACATGATTCATTGATGGATGTAGGCTAATGATATCTTGTCGACCAGACTCACATTTGGAGTAGAGGGGTCATGCGTGACAACTAGAGACATTGAGGGAGAGGTGTGGTAGCAACCCTGCCATAGCCTACTAGTACTCTCGTCGTGGCTGGAACTGTAGGTTAATGATTACCTAGTTCAATAAGACCCACGATGCCATGAGGGAAGATTGTGACAGTCTCTCATGATGATTCTAAGGGGAACGCAATAATGCAGGGGCCTTATTCCTTAGAGGTCCTTAGTCTCCCACGAAATCATCTGGCGGAGTATTGACTCCAGGGGTTTGATGTCTACCAAATTCAACCAAGAGGTGAGTGGCACCCTTGGATCACGTAGTGCGTCTTGAAGGGCACGTCGCGTAAATAAAGCAGAAAGAGGTGAGTGGCACCCTTGGAGAATGTAGTGCATCTTGAAGGGCACGTCGTGAAAATAAAATGGAAAGAGGTGAGTGGCATCCTTGGAGCATGTAGTGTGTCCTGAAGGGAACGTCATGATTTTAACTATGATAAGTTAATAAACCTAGTGCCTACAAAACTATGCCCCCTTAGAACCTATCGACCCTAAAATAGATGATGGTATGAGTAAATTTTAATAACTAAAATTTCCCTTAAAAATTGTCGACCAACCTAAGGAAATTAAAACCTAGGTCTAAGTAGAATATGTGGTTAAAGAAAAAAAAAAAATAAACATGTAAAAAGAAGGGGGGTAAGAAATTCAAACTTAATTATTAAAGTAAAAATTATAATGGAGGATTAAATTTATTAAAAGGGTAAATGGTTGTTTTATCTACACTTGCTAAATTGACTTTTTTGGTTAAAAAGGAAAAAGGGGGAAAAATTAAATGAAAAGGAAACTTAAAGAAAAAGGGAAACTAAAAGAAAAGGGGAAACTTAAAGAAAAAGATTAATGTCTAACTTAGTAAGGAATATAGCCTTTATAACCTTCTATTTATGAACTCAACTAGGAATTAAGTAAGGCATAAGTTATTTAAGATTTGTAAGGGAATTTTGGGACACCGGGGATCATTTTTAGGAACGCTTTTAGGTGGGTGAGGGAAATAGGAATAATTAATTAATTAATAAAATTGATTTTCTGGTGCAATTAGGGGATCGGGCGACATGTGTATGGGGTAGGTTTTTCCTAAGTAAATTAATGAAAAAGGAATCTAATGAGAATTTTGGGAAACTATTTACTAGGAAACTCTATAAAAGAGATGGTGAAGGAGGAGTTTGGATCATCATTTGGCCTGTGTAACGTTACACTGCTGAAATTTCATCTTGAGTGAACTTTCTCTTGTGGGATTTGGGATACCCATCTAGGGTAACGAGTGGTAGATCGACCTTGTGAGGTGCCCTCAGTGCTATCATTATCTGGTATTGTGTGTGTGTCCCCTTTGCGGCTCGGGGGGCTGAGCGGGAAGAAGAGTACCCATAGCGTTGGTTGGGAGGTACCGGTCAGGTCACATAGGTTGGAAAGCGGGCACTGGAAGGAGCGCGCGCGAGACAACGACTTCGGAGCATTCACATTTGGCTAAGGTACACCTCATAAAGTTGTTACTTGCAATGAATTTAAATTACACTTTTTTATTTTACTGTACAGGGATGAAGTTTTCATTGCCATGAGATTTCCTTGCACATGTAATTCTATGGCAATTGTAATCCCCTTGTCACTTGATTCATTCAGTAAGAATCTTTGATATCCATAGTGTCCTTTATTTATGAGTTACTGTCTTTTTGCATGTGGCCAGAATGAACCCCAGACTCAAAACCTTTCCTATGCTCTTGTATATCCTGCCTGGTTTTTCTTTATTCCTTGACTACGCTTTTATTTCATTATTTGCTTCTCCACGGGGAATATTTGGATGCAGATTTGTATTTTTATCTTATATTCCTTGATCCTTTAAGTTATTATTCTATTCCTGAGCAATCGTCCAGGAGCCGAACTAACTATCTTTCACTCTGATGTTAGAGACTTAGATTCAAATGTGGTGCAGACCCCACCCTTTTCTCCAAAGGGTTGCTCGCCCTCCTGGTCTAGGATTGTTCAATATTGAGTCAAAGCGACTCCTTTGGCCCCTTTTTCCTCCTAGCAACCATGACTATGATCGTGGGTATATTCCTTCGCAATTCGTACTTCTGGGATATCCCAAATCCTTCCCTCAGCTTTTCTCGAAGTGCTCGTCTCTGAGTTCAGAATTTCCTCCATGCGTCTCCTTAGGTTCGATGGCCCCACTACGGTTCAGACTTCGTGACCTCGTGAAACTCTAGGCATTCCACCCACAAGCCTCCAAACTTCTGATTATGAACTCTTTAATCCACCGCCATGTACTCCTCACGCAATCAATGACTGAGATTGGATCGTGACATTGAACTTCGCAATTCTATTTTTTCAACTCGCCAAACTTGTCGAATTATGAAGTACCAAATCACTCCATGATTATCCTCCTCACATATTTACCTGATCTAATGGTCTGGAATCACACATCTCTCCCTGTAACAAATCTTTTCCACTGTCTTAGATCGAGACTTCAGGGACTTCTCTCCTTTGAATTATTTTTTTCTCTCTTCCTCCTGAGATTTACTTCTTCGATTTTCTTTGTTCCTCTGAACAATCCCTTCGACCCTTAGTTGAACTCTTGATTTGTGCACACCTTGAAACATATTTTCATCCACAACTTAACCTCTCCTTGTGGATGGCTTCGCACTCCTTGTGACTATCCTCCAACCGCTTATGTCTCCCATGACTGAAATCACGCCATCCCTCCTGAGCTTTCGAGTCTGAAGAATCTGTCACACACTCCTTGCATACGTCAATGCACTCCTTGTAGACATAATTTTCACTATCTCTTCTGAGCTTTCGAGTTGAAACAGACTCAGTCACGCACTCCTTACGAATATTATGCACACCTTGCACTCGTTCAATGAAGAGGAACAAATGAAACTTATTCACTCTTCACAATGACTCATACATTCAACTATGCGAATGCGGTCATGGATACAAGACTATAAAAGTAACAGGGATTTGAAAATAAACAAAAAGTCTACCATTCATTTAGACAAAAACAAAATAACATTTGGAACAATATATATTTTGTTATATTCACTCAATTAAATCTTGTATACATATATACATTGTTATTCACTA
Organism: Picea engelmannii; assembly: GCA_009831015.1. Taxonomy (NCBI): domain Eukaryota; kingdom Viridiplantae; phylum Streptophyta; class Pinopsida; order Pinales; family Pinaceae; genus Picea; species Picea engelmannii. The sequence continues at coordinate 444,834 of ML778360.1, forward strand.
CTCCTTCACATATATATTGTGAACCAATATCTTCTATCAGCATCCTTCTAAAACCAACCATCCCCCAACTACGGGGAAATATTACCAAGATTTATACAAAGGAACCCTCTTGAGTTCTCCCCTCCAACTACTCTACGCTATCCTACCAGAATTAAATGCTATCAACTACTTGACATTTATTGCAATGAATATCGAGTTAGACAGATAAGAGCGTAAGATCCAGATATGTACTGTGATTCTTCTCATTAAAGAAAAATACATTCCCCATCAATTTTACATGATGGCTCAACCTCCGATCATTAAAATATGTTCATAATGAAAAAAAAAAAATTGTCAGATATTACATTTAATACATTGATCTTTGAAATTCAAAACATTTCAAAATATGCACTAGTGTGCCCAACTATCTTCCACGCTTGTGTTTTGTTGGTGATGCTCCTACATCATACTCCCTTGGCTGAAAAATTCATGGAACCCTGTCCATGAGCTCCTGCACCGATATTCCATTTTTCTAGATATCCGCTTCACCAACCTAGCTGGCATCTTCCACTAGTCATCCCTTCCACTTCACCAAGTATTCAAAATATTTTTTCCTTCTGGTTTTCTTACCAACTCATTGATATATGATATTTTCCATTTGTGGTTTCTTTGCTACAGGCATCTATTTCTCCCACTGGATCCTCCCCTAATCTTCAGGTATTTCAGCTCCATCCTCCCTGTAAGGATGCATGTTTGCAATGTTGAATATGGGTGATATACCCACATCTTATGGAAACTCTAACTCATAAGAATTATCTCCAAACCTCCTCACGATTTTACATGGTCCTATCTTTTTCAACTTTAGTTTATTGTTTGTTCCCCTTGGGAATATTTATTTCCTCATATGTGATAGAACTTGATCTCCAACTTCAAATTCAATCTTTCTCCTATGTTGATCATCTCTGCAATTGTATTCATTGTTTCTCTTCTTCAACTGCTCCTTGACCTGATTGTGAAGTTCCTACATATCTGCAGCAAAATCTTCCACTTCGACGCTCCTAAACTCGCTTTGCTTCAGTTCTCTCAATTCCGACAATCCCCTGAGATTCATTCCATAAACTATTTGAAATGGTATTTTCCTAGTGCTTATGTTTAATGAGTCATTATATGCAAACTTGGCTTGTGATAGAATCTGATCCCACTGACTATGGTGTTCAGTGACCAAACTCCTCATAAAATCTCCTAAGATTCTATTCACCACTTATGTCTATCCATCTGTCTGAGGATGATATGAAGAACAAAAAGATAGCTCTGTCCCCAAATTTTTCCACAGCATCCTCCAGAAATTACCAACAAATTTGGTATCACTGTCTGAAACTATACTCCTAGGAAATCCACGGAGTCTCACAATCTCTTTGAAAAATAAATTTGCAACATGTGTTGCATCATTAGTCTTCTGGAATGGGATAAAGTGTTCCATGTTTGAAAACCTATCCACCACCACAAATATGGAATCACTTCTTCTTTGTGTCATTGGCAATCCCAACATGAAATCCATGCTTATTTCATCCCAAGGCCTCTCTGGAATAGGAAATGGTTGATACAATCTAGTGTTTTGTTTCTTCCCCTTAGCATACTAACAAAAATTACAATTGTTTACAAATATTTTTACTTATGCTCTCATACTTGACCAGTAATATGAACCGTTTAATTGGGAAAAGATTTTTCCATGGCCAAAGTGTCCGGCTAGACCTCCATTGTGATTTTCCTTCAGCGAATTCTCCCTCATTGATCATCTTGGTATGCACAACTGACATCCTTTGAACAACAACCCATCCTAAATCATATATTTGGCCCACTGGCTCCTGTCTCTGATTATAGGATTCACACACACCTCATATGCCCCTCCAAATTCTGGATCACTGTGGTACATCTCCTTAAAGTGGTCAAACCCCAAGGACTTGACTTGAAATTATTGAAGAATCAAAATTCTCCTAATCAATTCATCAACAACCTTTTTAGCATTTCCATAAATATGCTTAGTGACAAAAGTGAAATTTTGCATAAATTCTATCCATTTGGCATGTCTCTGGTTGAAATTCTCCTGTCTGGTTATGAATTGCAAAGCATGATTATCGTTATACAAAAAAAACTCCTTGGGTATAAGATAATTTCTCCATTTCTTCAAGGCTTGAATTATGGAATAGAACTCCTTGTAATATGTGGATTACTTCCTTTTATCTTCATTCAACTTCTCTCTGAAATATGCAACATGTTTGTTATCTTGACTCAAGACCGCTCCAATTGCAACTCCACTCGCATCACACCTCACCTAGAATATCTTCCCAAAATTCGATAAAACCATAATCGATTGTTCAGTTATTTTATCCTTCAATATGTTGAAGCTCTTCTCAGCCTCGTTTGTCCACTTGAAAGACTTATGTCTTTTCTTCACTGTATCCATCATTTGAGCACTAATCCCGCTAAAATTCGGATGAAATTCCGATATAAATTTGCCAATCCATGGAGGCTTCTTACCTCAAAGATATTCTTCGGTGACGACCATTCTCTAATTTCTCTCACCTTTTTGGGATCCATCTTCAATTCATTTGAAGAGATCACAAATCCTAAATATATGAGCTCTATCTTCATAAAAGAGGACTTTTTTATATTAGTCAACATCTTTTCTTGTTGCAGCCTCCTCATCACCAATGTTAAATGTCTCAAGTGCTCCCCCTTACTCTTGATAAACACCAATATATCATCCATATACACAATCACGAATTTACCAATGAAATCCTTCAACACTTCATTCATTAGCCTCATAAAATTACTCGGGGTGTTTGTTAAGTCAAACGGCATAAAAATCCATTCATATAACCCCTCATTCGTCTTGAATGTTGTCTTCCACTCATCACCTTCCCTCATCCTTATCTGGTGATATCCACTTTTCAAATCTATTTTCGAAAAATAGTTAGTTCCACTTAAACAATCCATCAAGTCATCCATCCTTGGCAATGGGAATCTATATCTGATGGTGATCTTGTTTATGGCCCTCGATTCCATACACATTCTCCATCCTCCATCCTTCTTTGGACTTAATATTGTTGGAACTACACATGGCCTCAAGCTTTCCCTGACCAATCCTTTGTCTAATAGATCTTGAACCTATATTTTCACTTCCTCATTCTCTTGAGGTGTCAACATGTATGTTGCTTTATTCGGCAGGCTTGCTCTTGGTATCAAGTCAATTTTATGGTTGATACTTATAATAGGTGGCAATGAGTTTGGAAAATCATCCACTACGATGTCAGCAAAATTATCTAGTAGTTCTTTAACTTCCTTAGGCAAATCTTCCATTGAAGTACTGGTAAGCATAACTCTCGGCTTCCTCACTACATCAAACTGCATCTGTTGTTCCTTCTTTACTTCCTTCAGGATTTCTTCCCCACTCATGAGAAGTATGCTCGCGCTAACTTTATCCGTCACCTTCTTCTCTTCAATTAGCATCAACATATGTATCTTACCATTCTTATCTAAGGTGTAAGTATTTCTCCTCCCATCATGGATAACATTCCTGTCATACTTCCATGGTCTTCCCAACCAAACATGACAGACATCCATAGGAATCAGATCACACAGAATCTCATCCTTATATCCCCCTATTTTAAATTCAACCATGCATTGTTGAGTAACTGTTACATGATGACCTTTCTACAACCATGATACCTTATACGGTGTCATATGTGAATTCGTCTCCATCTCTAGTTTCTCCACCATCTCTATGGATACTAAGTTGCCAGTGATCTCACTATCAATTATCACCTTGCAAACTCTATCCTTTGTTTTCAAGATATCCTGAGAAAATTGTTCCTTTGTGTTGGCCTTTCAGTCTCTAGATATTGCTTCAAGAGAACCCTCTTCATCATCAAGGATCTTCCATTCTCTACACCTTCTGCCTCAACATATCACTTATGCACTTCTAAAATGGGAGCTTCACCTCCCTTCTTCCTCTTGGGGCAATCCCAATACATGTGTCATGTTTTTCCACAGGCATAACATCTTACCTCTCCTCCTCTACCTCTTTCTCTTCCTCTGGGAAAAGAGTTGTTACCACCACTTTGCCTTCCTCGAGAAACTCCTCCTCTCTGAGAGTGACTATGTGGTTTCTCTGCCTCATCCTTGGGCTTTTGTGCTTTATCCTAGGCAAATCCTTTGCCTATGTTCAAGCTCCGGCCTCTGTTTTGTTGTTTCTTCTTCCTGGCCAACTTCTCTTCTGCCTTAAGTGCAATTTGGTAAGCATCCTCTATGGTCCCGAATGTTTCCATGTTGATCTCATTGTTGGCACATAGGGGTAGACCCAGGGTTCAATGAATCAACAACATACCAACAAAACCCTAACTACCAGCCCTTTTGGCAACACCTGTGAAGCAAATGAAGTCTCACCCTAGGTAGAGGCAAGGGGGGTTGCAGGACTCAAGTGTCTACAACCTAGCTGGGACATAGATCTATGATCACAGTACTTAATAGAGCACTTAGAAATTAACATTCATTAGATCTAGGTTTCCATTCACATCGCAAATTAAACCCTAATTACATAACATCACAGTATTACTCTAATATCTAAGCACATTTAACCATTCAACACATAGCATCAAAGCATATCTAGCATTCATTCACATCCTAAGGACTAAGCATTCATAGATCTATCTATCTAATGTGAGGAACAATGCACTAAGAAAATATACATATAAACAACATGAGCAACATAGCATAAAGCACATCGACACATGATATACGTGGTTCACCCTAGTGGGGGTCTACATCCACCAACTCTTCTTCTTCTTTATTATCTTCTGTCAATCTTCTTACATGCACAGAGCCACAAAACCAACTCCGCATAGGACAAGATATCTGCGCGCACCTCACCATATCCTCCTTCCTAGAGCTAGGTTCAACACAGAGCCTTCCTACAATCACTTTCACTTAGCTCTGCAAGTTCTCAACACACAATATGCACAAATCCTTCTTACAATTCATGCAAGATTTGCACTTAGCAAAATCCCCTACTTATCTTGCACAAATCCCACTTAGATCTCTTTCCATACATCGCCTAGATACTTATTTATACATTACAAAAGGGGCCTAAACATGGGTAAAACCCATGGGCTGACATCCCATACCTATTACATAAACCCTAATCCCCAAAAATCCTGCAAAAGGGGGGCAAGATCACGTGATCTCCGCTTTGCCTGGGTGCTCCATTTTCGACCAGCCTGTCGAAGTCCCAAAAATGGTCAAACATGACCAAGGTTTTCCAAAACTTGGTCAAGGGCCAGCATGCCCCCAACACTCACCTGTGACTCATCCTGAGTCACTCTGGTCTAGGAAATTCTGCTTCGAAGGCCTTTAGGTTGTCTCGAGTTTCCTCAACCTGCTGCTTCACCAGAGCCTCCTACTTGATGAACTCCCGAATGACATTCTTGATGACAGGTCATTCCAAGCATTGTTACACCGTGGTGACCACTTGTTCCAGTTGTGCACCTCGTCCTTCGATCTCTTCAAAAAGTGTGCAGGCTTAGTTCTTCACCGACTAGATTTTCTGGGTCACTTCCATGACTTTACTCTGGATGGTATTTATCTATTTTTGAAATGCACATACCTCCTATGACCTTTTCATCTTCTTGACTATTGATAGTAGCTTCAACTACGCTTGTACCGTTGATGCTTGTTGCTTCATCTCCTGGAGTTGTGACCCTGATTTCCTCACTTTCAGATCTTTTGTAAGGCGCTCATAAGTCTTCTCACTTCGGTTACTTAGTTTCTTACATTCTAAAGCCAGTTCCTTGATTCTTTCGACTACACTCCTAACAGTTTCCTCCCTCTTGTCTCACACTTCCTACGGAGTTCTTGACACTACTTGCAGTTCCAGTTCTGCTACTCTTTCTTGAAGTTGTTGAATGGCTTCAACAAGCTTCCCCACTTGGCTCTCCATTGTCTCTTCTTCCATCTATGCCAGAACCAACACAGAGGGAAGTGCTCTAGTGACTACCTCCTTAACTCTCATCTTCTCTTTGAGCAGTTGTTCTTTTTCCTTCTAGATCTGCTCTCTATCTTCTTCAAACTTCACCTGGAGGTCATCTTTTTCTTGTTGTGCAACCCGAAGTTGCTCGAGGACTTCCTCCTTTGCTTTATTCAATGATTATGTGGCCTACTCTTTTTCTTCCTGGACTCAATGAAGGCAAGCCTCTGTCGCATCTGCTAGTCGGCGTAGTTGAGCAGGCTCATCTCCCAGTTCTATATCTTCTGATGATGATGGTGTAGTAGACACTGAATGGCTCGAATAGAGGGCTTGTTGTACCTCTTTCAGCTCTACCTTGATTCTATCATACATGGTCTCTTGCTTTTCTTCGTTGTGTTGCTAAATATCCTCCGAAGTGTCTGCTATAGCGGTGATGATGAGATCAATGTCATCCACTGTAAGCACAGTTTGTAACTAGGGCTTATTGGCTCATGAATTCTTTCACGTTGAGGTTTTATTTGGGGAAATATTTGTTTTCTTGGATGTCTCAACCTCCTTAAGGGGATCCTTAGGTGGTGTCACTTTTCCCTCTTCCTGTTTCTCTTCTTCCCCTTCTTCCTCCTCCTGGTGAATCTAGTGTAGTTTCCTTTGATGTGTTGTTCCTTTCCTACACTTCTTCCTTCTTATTCCTCTTGCTACTATTGGGTCCATCATACTCTTCTCGAGTGACTACAGGGCTTCCAATGAGCTTGGGGTCAAAGAGTTATGTCTGTTCGACTAGCACAAGGAATTCTACAGGCCATTCCTTGGTTATTTCTTCCATGTCCTCCTCGGTAAGTTTATAATAGGATTGGATCTCTTCCTTATGTTTGTCCCCATGCACAGTGATGTAAATGAATTTATTATCTACATGAAACCTCACAAGTGGTCTGAACCTATGCAGTGTATCCAGTGTCATGCAAGGGAAGGATTTAATGGCCCTCTTCAGTTGTAAATAATAGGTGTGGAACACTGTATTGGACTGCCATTGTTTTTCCATGTCACTTGAATACCAGAGGGTAGTGAACCTCATGGCCAATGGTTCAGATGAATCGACTTCAGGGAAGGTTTCTCCTTCCGACATCTACCAAGTGATGAAGGCAACGAGAATCAGAAATGAACTGAAGTGAAACTCGTAGCCCTAGTCTCGTTCTTCGCAATAATCTTTCTCCAACTGGTTGACGAGGTATCTCTCCTAGTTCATCTACATTCCTTCAACTCATTTTCCTGCGAGGTCAACAACGAACCCCATGACCTGCATTGGTCTATTCTTCTTGAAAATCTTACCAGTGATCAATTGGAAAGATAGGTGCACTGTGCCATTTTGGATGGAGGCTACCTTGTAGCCCCACTTCCCCTTCTCTACATCACCATAACTATCCTTGAATCATTGTTCTAGGGCACAATCTGTAGCCTTCCATGGGTAAAAATCCTAAGGGTCCGGTCCTTGCATGCTCAATCCGGTGATTCGATGGATCAACATTGGATCTACAGTGATGCGCCTATCCAACCACATGTAACCTCCATGGTAGCACGATAGGAGGATTTTAACACACGCGTTAACCTCCTGATGTCTATCGAAGTGTGGTATCTTCATCACATTAAGGATTGTTGATATCGCAATGTCCATGGTCCATGGTTGAGGGACTATCTTTGGCTTCTTCCCTATTGTCTTTTTCAAGTACTTATGTGGTGCGAGGATTATGTAATTCTTGCGGTCTCCTAAGTTGAAATCACTGATCTTGAGCATCAGAATCTATCCCAACTGCGATCCAACTACGTGTATCCCCTTCGGGAGGTACGCAGTGATTAGTGTATAGTCAAAGTCTCTTGGAACGCTTTCATGACTAATCGTTCCAGCTAAAGGTGGGATATAGTTGGGCAAGACTGATGGGATGAGCTTCATGTTCGCCAAGTCATCACGATACTTTCTTATTTACTCTGTCACATTTCAGGAGGGCCCATATCGATGTGTAGTCAAAGGGGAGGTTTGCAATCCTCTTGTCGATGAAGCATGTGCACCTACAAACATGACCTTTTCAGAAAAAAGGTCTATCAAGATTTCTTCCACGGACTTCTCTATTGCATTATCCTTGCTTGACATACATGGTCAAGATCAGATATCTTGGGTAGGCAGACAAATACCCATAGTAAGAAAACGGGTGGTGAAGTCTTAGTAAGCACTACACGATAGCAATTAGTTCTTTGTGGGCTCGGGTAATCACAATTTGAAAAAGTTTCCCCGGTGAGACATTCGATAGATTAAATAGACAATGTCGTAACAGACTCCTCCAACGGGCAGGAATGCCTCAATCAATACGATTCCATCTGTTATGGCACAATCTCAACGGTCCAATGGCGATCTTTCTGGCAATAACTGTGTTTCTAGACATTCTGGAGCATCATTCTAATGGTCGAGACGTCTCCAACGGTCATATCACTTCGTCATGGAGAAGCACCAGTTTGCATTATTCTTCTATTCCATCAAGGTTCACGTTTTGCAAGCCTTCTTTCTGCGAAGTCTTCTCTGTAACTTCCTACAATTTTTCTAACTTTTCTTTCTTCTTGCTGAGATTTTTGTCCTTCTTTCCTCTGATCTGATTCACTGGGTTCCTCTTTCCATTTTTATTCTTATCTGTTCTTAGCATAGTAACTTCACACTACTGAGGGTCTTTTATAGGGTTCGAGGGTAATACTTATTTTGTTATTGTTTCTGGAGAAGGTGTTCTTCTCTCCTGCATGGATAAGTTTTTTAAGACTTCTTGCATTCTTTCAAATTTGATGGCCAAGTCTTTGGCCCTCAGTTGCTTCGACTTGTGATCTTGTTCTTCTATTAAGTGTTCTATTCTCCTAGCCATGAAATCCCTTAATTCTTTTTTTTTTGTTCTATAGCTTCCTCTTCTTCTTTCCTTCGGATCTGATCTCTCTCAATCCAAGTCCTTCCTAGAAAAAATGCAAAGGGGGCATTGTTCTCAACAAACTTAATGACCTTGAATTCTTCTTATGTCTATGTTCCATGAGAAACCATAGGTATATGGGTAAGTATTCCACATAGGGTTATCATATTTCGTTTAAACAATCCTATTCCTCCCAATGAAGGAACCATAACAGGATTTCCCAAAATTTTCCAATTAATTTATGTTATAATGTTCACCTGTGTTTCCATATCTAGAACACAGTCTATGTCAAAGTCTCCTATTATTGTTTCTATGCATTCCTTTTTCTTTTAAGATATTTGATAAACTGATGTCTCTGTGATCATTCAGTGTTTCTTTCATCTAAAATAATATAGTCTCTTATTCTTTTTGGTGTTATAGAATATTCTTAGTCTCTTGGACTTCCTCATGGTTTTCTTGTCGCATATTCATCTTCTCAACTTTAGAAATCATTCTAGTGCAATCCAAAACTTCATGGCCAATGGCTTTACAACAAAGGAAAATAGGGACTCTACAAGGGAATTCCTTAGAAAGATGTCCTAGTCTTCTGCAATTATAACAAAGATTCAATCCTCTCTTTCTCTTAAACGATCCCAAACCTTTCTTGTACTGTGCACTATATCATAGTGATGAACCTACAAAAAATTATTTCTAGGGTCCTACATCCACTTGTTAGTCCAAATATTATTTCTATGCATAGGAAAAACATATATTTCACTGTTGCTATCATATCTAGTCATTTCATATCTTCTTTCTTCTAATTGTTCCCTAGTTTTCAGACTAGGAAAAAATCTATCAAACATACCTAGATCCATTCTTTCGAAACAAAAATTTCCACTTATCTTACCTTTATAAGAGAACAAAGCTTTAAGATCTTACCTTTTTTATTCAGATTCGATTTCCTTCTTAGCACAGAGCTTCGCAAATCGAGTATAATATTGCACACCACAATAGAAGATCTACGCACAAATATTTCTCTTTTCTCCAGTTCCCAACAATCATAGTTTCAGGTCCCAGCAAGGGAACCATTTGTTGGCACACACAAGGGCAGACCCAGGGTTCAACGCTTCAACAGTGCACCAACAAAACCCTAAGTACCGACCCTTTTGGCAACACCTACGAAGAAAAATAAGTCTCACCCGAGGTAGAGTCAAGGGGGGTTGTAGGACTCAAGTGTCTACAACCTAGCTGGGACAAAAATATGTGATCACGGTACTTAACAATTAACATTCATTAGATCTAGGTTTATATTCACATCGTAGATTAAACCCTTATTACAGAACATCACAGTATTACTCAAGATCTAAGTACATATAACCATTCATCACATAGAATCAAAGTAGATCTAGCATTCATTCACATCCTAAGCACTAATCATTCATAGATCTATCTATCTTACGTCAGGAACAATGCACTAAGAAAATATACATATAAACAACATGAGAAACATAGCACAAAGCACAACAACACAAGATATATGTGGTTCACCCTAGTGGGGAGATACTTCCACCAACTCTTCTTCTTCTTTATTATCTTCTATCAATCTTATTACATGCACAGAACCACAAAACCAACTCCACATAGGATAGGAGATCTATGCGCACCTCGCCAGATCCTCATTCCCTGAGCTAGGTTCAACACAGATCCTTCCTACAATCACTTTCACTTATCTCTGCAAGTTATCAACGCACAGTATGCACAAATCCTTCTTACAATTCATGTAGGATTCGCACTTAGAAAAATCCCCTACATATCTTGCACAAATCCCACTTAGATCTCTCTCCATACATTACCTAGATACTTATTTATAAATTACAAAAGGGGCCTAAACATGGGTAAAACCCATGGGCCAACATCCCATACCCGTTACATAAACCCTAATACTCAAAAATCTCACAAAAGGGGGGCAATATCCCACAATCTCCGCTTCGCTTGGGCGCTCCATTTTCGACCAGTCTGTCGAAGTTCCAAAAATGGTCAAACATGACCAAGGTTCTCCAAAACTTGGTCAAGGGCCAAAACTCATCCTGAATATCGAATCTCAGGCCATTGATGTATCTGACAACCTTTTCTTCATCTCTCTCTCTCTTTCCATCCCTAATGTTCAACTTATAAAACTCCTTTGTGTACTCCTTCACATTCAATCCCCTCTCTCTTAAGTTCTACATCCTCCTGAACAGACTTATCTTGTAATATTTGGGTATGAATTTCTCCTTTAACTTGGATACCATTCGATCCCAACTCTTGATATTTTGTTTTCCTTTGCTCTTCTTGTCAGTCTGCAGTTCATCCCACCACAGTGTTCCATGTCCTTTTAATCTAGTGACAACATGTCTTACCTTTTTCTCCTCTTTGACATCCTCATAGTTGAAATAATTATCCATTACTCGTATCCAATCAAGCAATTCTTCTGTGTCTAAATTTCCTTCATACATAGGGATGTCAATCTTCTCCCTGGCTCCCAACTTGAAAACCTCTCTCAATAAGAGTTCTTCCACAAAATCCTCAGCTACAGATTCTTCAACTTCTACTTCTTCATTTTCTACCTCACTGACGTCTCCAACACCAGGCACTCTCCTCTGTGTTGTCTCCATGGTATCCATCCTCACACACAGTTCTCTCATCTCCCTTTCCATAGATTTATTGGCTATAGGTGGCTCATCACGTCTTCTAGGTAGCATTGTGCTGGCACTTCGAATACAACTCCTTCTGATATCGGTTTACTCCTCTCTCCCTATAGAAGTCAATTATGTAATAGCTTTGATACCACTTCTGGCATAGACCCCCCCCTTTTCTCCAAAGGGTTGCTCAACCTCCCAGTCTAGGATCATTCAATATTGAGTCAAAGTGACTCCTTTGGCCCCTTTTTCCTCCTGGTGACCACGGATATGACCATGAGTCTATTCCTTCGCAACTCAGACTTCAGGGATATCTCGAATCCTTCCCTCAAATTTTCCCGAAGCACTCGTCTCCGAGTTCTAAATTTCTGCAACGCGTCTCCTTAGGTTCGATAGCCCCACTAGGTTTTGGAATTAATTACCTTGTGAAACTCTAGGCCTTCCACAACCTCCACGTACTCCTCGCGTGATCAACGACTGATATTGGATTGTGACTTCAGACTTCTCAACTCTGTTTCGTCAAGTCTCCAAACTTGTCGAATTCTAAAGTACCGAATCACTCCACGATTATCCTCCTCACATCTTTACTTGGTCTGATGGTTTGGAATCATTCGTCTCTCCCTGGAACAAATCTTATCCACTATCTTAGATCTATACTTTATGGACTTCTCTCCTTTGAAGAATTTCCACCGCTCTTCCTTTTGAGATTTAATTCTTTGGTTTTCTTTGTTTCTTTGAACAATCCCTTCGACAATTAATCGAACAATTGATCTGTGTACATATTGCAATATATTTTCATCCACAACATAGCCTCTCCTTGTGGATGGCTTCGCACTCCTTACGACTATCCTCCAACCTCTTCTGTCTCCCATGACTAAAATCACGCAATCCCTCCTGAGATTTCGAGTCTGAAGACTCTGTCAGACACTTCTTGCGGATGCTAATGCACTCCTTGTAGACATAATTTTCACTGTCTCTTCTGAGATTCAAAGTCGAAACAAACTCATTCACACACTCCTTGCGGACGTTATGCACACCTTGCACTCACTCAATGAAGAGGAACAACTGAAAATTATTCACTCTTCACAGTGACTCATACATTCAACTATGCAAATGCGGTCATGGATATAAGACCAGAAAAAAATAGGGATTTGAAAATAAACAAAAATTCTACCATTCATTCAGACAGACACATAATAACACACATTTGGAACAATATATCCTCTATTATATTCATTCAATTAATCTTGTATACATACATACATTGTTCTTCACTACTCCACATATACATTGTGAACCACTATCTTCTATCAACAACCTTCTAACAACAGCCATACACCAACTATGGGGAAATATTACCAAGATTTATACAAAGGAACCCTCTTGATTTCTTCCCTCCAACTACTCTACGCTTTTCTATCCAAATTAAATGCTATCAACTACTTGACATTTATTACAATGAATATCGAGTCAGACAAATAAGAGCGCAAGCTCTAGATCTGTATTGTGATTCTTCTCATTAAAGAAAAATACATTCCCCGTCGATCTTACATGATGGCTTAGCCTCCGATCATTAAAATATGTTCATAACCAAAAAAAAAATTGTCAGATATTACATTTAATACACTGATCTTTGAAATTGAAAAAATTTCAAAACATGCGCTAGTGCGCCCAGCTATCTTCCACGCTTGTGCTTTGTTGGCGATGCTCCTGCATCAAAATACCCTACTTTCCTATGCATGGATAATAAGTGTAGGATCATTCCATTGCCCAATGTTTATTTGCAGTGATTTCCTCTACGTTTTCCCTTGAGTTGTAATCTCATCACCCCCTCTTTTACTTGAGTTTTCACCGTGCGTTTACACCTTGTTTTAACCCTCACTTCACCCAATGTTTCTGCTTCATTGCATTCCAAATCTATTGTTGGATCACCCTTCATTTCTCTGCATTCATTGTTTACCATACTCTGCGTAGATTTTTTGTTGATATCCCAATGAATTCACTGTTAGGCGCAACGAAACCACCCTCCAAAGCTCAGAGTTATTTCTCTCTGCGTTTTTTAATATTTCTCCTAGCAAATAGCATTAATAATATGTGCATTTTTCTCCACGATTTGTACAGGTCTCTCTGTGTTTTCTGTGTGAATGATTATCTTTGTGTTTTCTGTGTGAATGATTATCTCTGCGTTTTCTTTGTGAAAGATCATCTCTGCATTTTTTGGGTGAATTATTATCTCTGCAATGAGTTATTAATCTCTAAAGGATTAATCTACGATTCCTTGGCTCCTTGTAAAAGGGGATAAATCATTTTTCTTTCCCAATGAATCTAGGTGACTCGTACCCACCATTTATCCGTTCTCCTTTCCTCAAAATTTAGAGTAATCAACAGCGACTTTACCCTTGGCGATTTTACCCCTGCGATTTCGGCATGATCTCCCTACCTACTACTTACCTCTACGAATTTTTCCACTGTGATTTTAACTCTACGATTTCCTTTTATTAGACATCAATATCAATTCTAGATAGACATTTATTAATGGATAGTGATATTTTTGTTGACTGCGAATATTAATAGACAAAGATATTATTGTAGGACATAGATTTATTAATAGATAGAAATATATTTGTTAGACATCAATATCAATGCTAGACAACCATTTATAAATAGATAGCAATATATTTGTCCAAACTGGTATGACTGCAATTGCTCTGCATTTATGTTTTAGCAATATTTAGTCTGACTTTCAAGCTTGACGATTACATAGTCATTAGCGAGCGTGGTCTCTGAATGGGAGAGAAAAAATTAGTTGTTTTGTATTAGAAGGCCTCAAGCATTACAAATCTTTCCTTTAGTTTGATCACACCTGGAAATTCTCATATGAAAACCATAAAATCCTCGTCGTAATCGAGCAGAGAGTTAACGTGGAACCCTATTTTCACATGAGCAGCCTGAGTTTACCATGGAAACATTTTCTTGTCAACCGGCCTTCTATTAGTTCTGTCAGTTCTTTATTTGCTATATCGGTTCTCTATTTTCTTATATATATTTTTATATCCATGTTTTATTGCTATGTCAGTCCTGTAATTGCATGTATCAGTCGTGTAATTATATCAACATTTTTAATTATATCAATCTTGTAACTATATCCGTTTTTATATCAAAGTTTAATTGCATGTATCATTCCTGTAATCATATCTGTTTTTATATCAATGTTTAATTGCTTGTATCAGTCCTGTAATCATATACATTTTTATATCAACATTTAATTGCTATATCAGTCTTGTAATTGCGTGTATCAGTTCATTATATCAACATTTTAATTGCTATGTCAGATGTGTAATGGCGTGTATCAGTTCTTTATATCAACGTTTGTTGACTTTATCAGTTCCTTAATTTCTTATATCACATATGATTAAGCTAGCTCTCAAATACATTTATATGATATAGAGAATTAAGATAGATTATCCCTACACTTGAATTTTATATATTCTTCAATTTATTCTTGTTTTATAGAGTTGGAGAATGGATCATGATGTAGCTAATTCCATATACATTGATGCCTTAAATTACTGAATTCCTTGGTCCATAAATTGTGCCTTTATTTCTTTAATTTCTTATGTCACTTATGGTTAAGAAAACACTCGAATATTACTTCCACTATATAGAGAATTAAAATAGAATATACATGCACACAAATTTCATAGATATTACTCAATTTTTATTTTTTTATAGTGTGGGAGACTTCGTTGATAAAAGTGCCTCTTAAGAAAACAAGAAATCCTTCGGCTAGTTGCGCAATTTATTTATTGAATGATGTCACCTTGCGTCTTGTGGACTTGTGATTGGGTTCTTGTTGATAGTCTTCGTGTATTATTCACAGTTAATTTGGTCTCCTAGAGCGTTGGATTTTTCTTGGGTTAAAGGGTTAGATGTCATTTTCACTTGGGATTCTAGTGCGCTCGTCATACTGAAAACATGAATCCTTAAGTTGGGATTATTGTGTGCATTGATTGATAGTGCATACGAAACCTGGATTAGGGTCACGCGCCTTCCAATGTGGATGTTGTTGTTTTTTCTTTTGAGGTTGTACCTGATTGTAACATTTAATAGAGGTCTCTCGTTCGTTGGGAGGGTTCTAGGTGCTTATCGAGGAAGTTATTGTGTTGGACTGATTGATGTTGCTTATGCATCCTGGAGGCCCTAACCCGACAGGGTAGGATGGGCGGGTAGTCATTTTTATTTTTTTATTTGATTTTTATATGTTACATCCAATGGTGTAACGCGCTAGTGTGTTGGTTCATTAATTGTGTGTTGCCTGACTTGTGTGTGTTGTGTTCATCATCGAGTTGTGTTGATCGATATTTATTGTTGTTACCTTCCTTCTTATAAAAAAAAAATTGCACTTGTTTTGTGTCGCATGTTGTCGTAACGATGGGGGTCTTTACATATGGTATCAGAGTGGGTTCAACCCTACGACTGTGGATCTCCATGCTTTCCACTGCAGTAAACCCTTGAGTAATAACCTAGCGCTAATTAAAACCTTAACATGTCCATGCGGTGCTCTCTATTAGAGGATGCCACAGAGGTTCACAACGTGGTGTCATGGAAGGTGGTGTGACGCCTCCAGAAGTGTCCGTGCCCTAAGAGTCTAACCCCCAAGGGGGAAGAAAAATACCTTCGGCTCGATTCGATTGTTGTAAGGGATGATGATGGTCTGACAAGGCCCTTCCAGGGAATGTCAGAGGCCTTGATTCACCCTCTGTAATGAGATGAGGCCAGGGCACTTGTACCCCTGCGGGTCCACAACGTGTCCCAGCTAGTACCATTAGCTTCACCGAGAACTCAAGATGGATAAGTTCTCAAGTCCACAAGTGTCACAGAAGGCTCAACCGTCAAGGCATGACTGGAGAGCAAGGAAATGTTCTTCACTCTTCATGATTACGACCTCCAGCATGAATGTTCACATGCCAGTCTTTCAACTGAAAGGGGAGTGCTCTTCTATGGTGGAAGACACTCCAGCTGAAATTAAACATGGCAGTCGAAGACGTGTCATGGGAAATGTTCAAGGAATGGTTCTAGGAGAGGTATATGTCTGAGGA
Organism: Picea engelmannii; assembly: GCA_009831015.1. NCBI lineage: Eukaryota > Viridiplantae > Streptophyta > Pinopsida > Pinales > Pinaceae > Picea > Picea engelmannii. Next base: position 461,527 of record ML778360.1, read on the forward strand.
ATTCATTGAGCATCATCTTAATGAGTTCAACACCTTGTGATAAGGTGGTTGTATGGTGGTCGAGAACGAGGACGGTTTTTGGAGCTCCTTCAGTATGCTCTGCACCTGAATACCGAGAAAATTAAGGTCAACAAGTTCATGTTTGTCCTTAAAGTCAACATTCATGCAAAGGTTAGGATTTTGATGCCTCAAACCTTGCATGATTCCATCCAAAAGGCCCTCATAGTAGAGGAGAATCTTATCAGTGGGGGTGAGAGTAGGACTTTAGCGAGACCAGTGGAGCAGGTGTCATCTGGTGCGCAACAACATCGGACACTAGCTAGACATTCACTAGGATATCATGGCTTCTAGAGAGGATCCACTTTCCCTACACCTCAACGACCAATGTCTCAGCAACGTCAATTGCAGTAGAAACAGTTTAGGCCTGTTCACCAGAACAAACCAGGGTTCCAGGCCAGTGGGCATCATCTTCTACTTTGGATACCAGGAGTATTGGACTGAAGAAAGGGTGTTGTACATGTGGGGATCCACATTACCAGCGTGAATGCCCAGTTAAGAGGACTAGACCCTTATCATTTTGATAGATCCAGGTGCTACCAAAATTTTTATTTCTGGTGTAGCGCTAAAAATAATTAAGGTAAAGGAAGTTGAACAGGACGAGTTTAGATTTGTAGAAATGGATTAGAGAGCCAAACAAAAGGTTGGAGGGAAGGTTATCGGTTGTATCCTTAACTTGGTAGATTGTTTCACCAGGGCCAACCTGCACGTCATGATCTTAGGATCTTATGGCGCCGTGATCGATATGGACTGGCTGGAATCACATGAGGCGATGCTCAACTGTAAGACAAAATGATTGATCTTGGTCGATGATGAGGGACAGAGATGCATAATTGTAGGTCGGAACCAGGGAGTTTCCTTAAGGTTCATATCTTCCTTGCAGCTATGGAAGAGCATGTGCAAGGGATGATAATTTATGCGATCCTTACGTTAAACGAGAAGGGAGTAGTGGAAGGTCTAGAACACCTCCCGATGGTGAGAGAGTTTGTGGACATCTTACCCGAGGAGTTACCTGGGATGCATTGGAGAGGGAATTGGATTTTACCATAGACCTAAAACTGAGGATTGAATTGATAGCAAGAATGCCTTATCGGATGTCAAACCCGGAGTTACAGGAGTTGAAAATGCAATTGAAGGAGTTGTTGGACCTGGGAATTATATGACCAAGTGTTTCATCATGGGGTGTTCCTGTTATATTCATACTAAATAAGGATGGGTCATGGATACTCTTCATTGACTATCATCAATTGAACAAGGAAACGATCAAGAATTAGTATCTGTTGACAAGGATTGATGATATGTTTGATCATATGAAGGGTCTGATGGTGTTTTCAAGGATCAACTTGAGATCAGGGTATCACTAGTTACAGATCAAGGAGGAAAACATCCCTAAGACCGCCTTTAAGATGAGTTTTGGACATTACGAGTTTACCATTTTTCCGTTTGGTCTGATGAACTCCCTAGGTGTATTTATGAGTTTGATGAATGGGGTGTTCTTCGAATATTTGGATAGGTTTGTCCAAGTGTTCATTAACGATATTTTTTATTTACTATCATATGATGGAGGAGCATGACAAGCACTTGCACATGGTACTACAGTGTCTACGAGAGAACAAATTGTTTGGTAAATTTTCTAAATTCTTGGTTTATCAATCGAACATTCACTACTTAGGGAATGTCATCACCAGAGAAGGTATCATTGTGGATTCAGCAAAGGTCGAGGCTATTATGGAATGGCATGCTCCAAAGAATGTCCCTGAAGTGCGTAGCTTCATGGGTTTAGTGGGATACTATCAATGGTTCGTCAAGGGTTTTTCGAAGATAGCAAATCCGATCATGGAATTGCAGAAGAAGAACAACAAGTTGTTTGGACCGAGAAATGTGTAGAGGAACTTTGGAGGCTCAAAGAGATGTTGACGACAACACCGATAATAAAGGTCCCTGACATGGACGTGTATTTCTTGGTATGCACTGACTCATCCAAGGAAGTCTTAGGCGAAGTCTTGATGCAAGACGGTTGAGTGATAGCTTATATCTCGAGAAAGTTGAGATGGCATGAGGAGAACTATGCAACGCACGATTTGGAGTTTTTAGCCATTGTTTATGCCTTGAGAGTTTGGAGACACTAACTTATTGGACCAAAATTTGAACTAAAAATGGACCACTATGGAATACAACAAATCTTTACGCAAAGTGACTTGAATGCACGACAACGACGTTGGTCAGAATTACTTAGTGAGTACAAATTCAAGATTACTTATACAAAAAGAAACAATGAAAAGAGTGGTTGATGCATTGAGTTGAAGACCACACATATTGTCGGTGATTCCTCTTCAGACGAATCTACGTGAAAATATTCTAACTTTACATCATGATGATGACTGGTACAAAGAGGTCAAGGATTTTATCAGACAAAACAAAATGATGGTACCAAGATTTGAAGGATTTACGTTGGATGATGACAGATTATTGAGATTTAAAAATTGAATTTACATACCACCCAACGACGAGTTTAGGAGTTTGATCCTGAACAAGGCTCATAGAGCGTTGTATATGGATCATCCTAGATTCATGAAGATGATGGAAGACCTTAAACCCTTATTCTTTTGGAAAGGAATGAAGGTAGACATAGTCAACTACACTGCAAGATGTCTAGAATGTCAATAGGTGAAGGCTGAACATAGACATCTGACAGGATTACTACAGCCACACACAATTCTGGAATCGAAATGGGAGGTCATTTTGATGGATTTCATTGTTGGATTGCCATTGTTGGATTGGAGACACGACTCAATTTTTGTAGTAGTCGACACGACTTGATTTTTGTAGTAGTCGACACTTTGATGAAGAGTGCACATTTTATTCCTGTGCGTATGGCGTATCATGCACCTGACATAGCTAGATTTTTCATCTGTGAGATTTTGAGGCTGCATGGATTGCCTAAGAGGATTATATCCAATAGAGGATCGATGTTTACAGGATGATTTTGGACTAGTTTCCAAGAGGCCTTGGCAACCCAACTTAACTTTAGTAACGCGTATCACCCGGAGACAAATGAGAAGACCGAAATAACAAACCAAATCTTGGAGGACATGTTGCGTATGTATGTGATGGACAAACATAAGCATTGGGAAGAATTCTTTCCACTGGTAGAATTTGCATACAACAACAGTTATCAAAGCACCATTGAGATGGCACCTTTCGAGTTTCTTTACCGGCGACCGTGTCAGACGCCTTTGAGTTTGAGATTGGATGGAGGATAGGTTCATGGTGGGACCTGAAGTGATCCAAGAAATGGAATACCAAACGAAAACCCTAAGATAAGGGATAAAGGAAGCACAGGATCAACAGAATCATTATGATGATGTGGGTCGTATCGATTGTAGTTATGAAGTTAGTGATCGATTATTCTTGCGGGTGAAACTGCATAAGAGTTCGATCAAGTTTGGAAAGGGTGATAAAATCTCTCCTAGGTTCATGGGATCCTGCAAGATTGTGGAAAAGAGAGGGCCCATGGCCTATTGACTAGCCTTGCTTGATCCTTTAGGCATATGCACAATGTCTTTCATGTCCCTATTTTGAAACATTATGAAGGGCGTCCTGAAGGGCACGTCGCATTGATGTTGATGAAGGAACAAACCTAGATGGCCCTAAGACATGTAACACATTAAGAAATTCTTAACCAACTTCCCTAATTAAATGTCTCCCAGTTCAGACTCTAAGTCCTAAGTCTAAAACTTCTCTAGGGTAAAATTTTGTATAACCTTAAGAAAAAGACCCTATAAAATAAAAATAAAAATTTAAACTAAAAACCACTTAAGTAATAGTTTTAGTCTTCATAATATTTGGGGTAAAATGAAGAGAGTAATAATTTAATTAAAATCCGTGGTTTTAAATTGTAAAGAAGTAATAAATTATTTAACTTGTGAAAGTGTTAAAAGATTTCAAATTAATAATAAAGGAAAAGAGTAAATAGCACAACTGGCATTTTGGACCTAATAAAAAGGGGAAAGAAGGGAATAATAAGAATTAGGAAACTAAGTAATGGAGGAAACACAATAAAGGAAATATGGGAACTTATGGTAAAAAGCGAGGTCAACATAGTAAGGAATCTGCAATTAAGAACCTTCTAAAATGAACTAAAATTAGCAACTTCATTTTAGGGAAAGTATTTAAACCCGTAAGGGAATCTAGGAACACCTAGGAGTAAATTTAGGAGCAACTCTAGGTGGGTGAGGGAAATGAGACATTTAATAAATTTAAAGAAAATAATTATTGGAGGAAAGAGGGGGATGGACAACACTTATGCGAAGGAGAATATTTGGAATATTTTTATTAAAACTTAATTTAAATGTGATTTAGGAAAAGTTGGAGGTCCAAAAACTCTATAAAAGAAAGGGAAGATGAGGAAGAAGGGGATCGACTGTTAGCGTAATGTTACGCTGCTAGATTTGTGACTTGACTAATTACTTGTGAGGAGTTGGGATTTATCATCTCGGTTAGGAGTGGTAGCTCGGCCTTGCGAGGCAAGCTGGGGAGCTAGACGTACCATCTGGATAGTGTGTGGCCCCTTTGCTGCTCGGGGGGCTAAGGGGGAAGCAGAGTACCCCTAGAATTGGTTGGGAGGTATTGGTGAGGTCTCGACGGTCGGTGAGCGGGAGCGACATAGAGCGCGGACAACACTCGAAGCAAGCAAACATGCAAAGGTACAATTTTCAGTTGAATGATAGAATGTGGTAGGATGTGTGATTTAGATCTGCATGTCAATTAAGTAGGTAAACTGATTGTTTAGTTTCATGACTGAATTATTATAGCCTAGCCGAATGATTGGTTGAACCTGATGATTGGTCCTTGCACCTTATATTGTCGAGCATTTAAACCCTGGTTATCACTTCCGCCCCCATTTCCAACTCTGCCTTTTTATACTTCTAGCTCGTGTTTAGCACCTAAAACTCAACGAACCTCCTTGATCGATTGCAACAAAAATTAGGTGCCTCAGTAAATTAATCTTTGTCGGTACCCATTCCATCCTTACCTAATGGTCTGTAATTTATTGCTTGATTCGATATAATTAGTGAATTCACACAGCAGACTTATCATAGTTATTTTCATTCGAGTTAACTCCTCATGGATGTAGAGTTTGCATCCGGCGATGCTAGCATTGTAGCGAATCGTATTTAGATACACAGTGAATTCACCTTCAAATTATGGATTGTATTCACAGTGATTCACATTTATTTTTGGGTTATCTCTTAATTACATGAACAACGATTTCATATTAATTTTGGATTGTCTCTTATTTATGCACAGCGATTCATAGTTTTCGTTATGGTTTGTCTCTCATTGCATGCACAGCCAGGATTCCTTAGAATAGTTGTGCAAAGTCCTAATTCAGGCCTAGCATCAAGTAAATATGAGGGTATATAAAATAGACCCAGCGAACTGAGCCTGGGCGTTGCCTTGAAGTCAAATCGTACCCTGAGATAAGCTACGGCAAATTCTAGACACCAGTCTGGCAGTTAAGTTACCTTTGTGTTAAAAAAAAAAGGGGTATGACAGTAATATTAATACCCTTCCCCGACAGTGTTGAACCCATTTAGATGACAGTGAATGGCCTTTAAATCCGCGTGTGAACATTGGCGTTATTCTTTATATTGGTGGTGATTCAATGCTCATTTTGGAAACGCCCTTCCTCGTGGACTCCCTCGATGCTCTTGTGAGCGTCATTTGCTTGATTCCCTTGACACTGGTGTTGACAGCGTTGCTATGCAAAGAATACCAATCACCTGTTTCAAATGCTTAGATTTGTTGGGTAAAACATTTAAATTCTCGTTGTTTTAAAAAGGCCACGATTCGGCAGGGTAAACCTACAATTTCGCCTGTGTTAAAAGCCTTCGATTGCTTGGGTACAGAATACATTCCCGCCAGTTTAAAAACATGATTTTGTTGTACACTTACCTCCGTGATTCGTACTGCAAGTCACCTTCCCCTGTGTTTTTTTTGTGCCACGAATATCTGCAATACTCCCTTGAATTACTAATGACAGCGATCCAATAGCCGCACCCTGACTGTATTAAGGGCCGTGAACGTAGGTTGTGCATGGGAAGCATTTAATGGTGTGATAGTCGAGCCCTGGCATCTGATTTTGTTGTGCAGCTGACCTTTAGCAGAAACGGGAGAATTTGATTGTTTTCTAGAAACAAACTAAACTATGATGGATACTTTGACTGTTACTAATTTTGATTTCTTTTTATTTAAAACTACAGCCTTGTTATATATTATTCCTGCGTCATAAATTATGTGATAAGGTGCAGCCACATGTAAAATTTCAACCACAACTTCGACTGTTGACACCTATGTGAATATCGATTAATTGGCAACCTTTGTGATTATCCCCCACAGCTTTACATTCTTGGTAACTCACAAATACTTAACCACCTCTTCTCACCTACTCAGACAGCCCGATTTGGAGTTTTTTGGCGTTTCACTTTTACCTCCAAGGTTTTCTATGCCTCGTAGTAATTCTCCTTTTTACGACAGTAAATCCCACCGTTGCTTAGGGCAGCGAATCCAATTTTTGTTTTATGGTCTTAATTGCGTCTTGAATGAGCATGGCCTTATGGAATTTACACTTTTAGCCTAACACCTTAATATTGTAGTGTTTTAATGAGTTAGGGAGTTAATAATGTTTCACTAATGCTTTTGCCTTAATGTAGATAACCTTGTTAATTGCTATTTTACTGGTTATACCATTGTCAGGTTAATTGCCTTATTATTTTAAATGCCATGTCATTTGCCTTACTTTAAATGCTAAATAATTGGTCTAAATTTCTTGTTCTTCACTTCGTTATTTATTTAATGGCAGCATTCTAGTTTAAGATGGTGGCTTTCAAAGTCTAATGATGGTGAATTAATGGTTAAATCCTAATCTAGGCAATCTAGTTAGCTTATAAATAATGAGTATTATATGAGTTTGCTTTAGAGTATGGAAGGTTTATCATCACAATAAATGTATTATTCGAGGTGACCTAGAGTTAATGTATTGATGTTTCTCGTATTATTGGAGAACCAGTTTTAACTAGTAGTTGTCATATAATTCTATTATTTGTTCTGTTATTGATATAAAAGAGTTTGTTCTATTGTTCCTTTCCATAAGAAACTAGATATTTAGTATATTCGATTGAATGTGATTTGTCCTTGTAACAATTGTTTTTCAAAAGAGATAAATACTTTTGAAGATCTTCTTAATCAACTGCCATCAATTTAAGTTAATGTTAATGGTTTTTGTTGTAATGCCATGTACACTTATCAGTAGTGGTATTCTAGTTTCATTGTCTGTTAGAAGTTCTTCCCATTTGTAGGTTTATGAAGGTGACTTGAAAACGTGTTTATGAATATTCATTTCATTGAGAGCATGCCACTTAATAATGAAAAATCCCTTGCTTTGATTTTCTTATGCGATACTTGATTGAAAACTACGCATATCCAGATTATGGATAAATTCGTTGATATAGATTTTAATTTGTGTATTTGTCTGGGGCACGTGGGGTTGTTGGGATGATGGTCCTTAAGCTTAGTAAGCTTGGTCTTCTTGAGTCGGGCGGGACGTAGACACCTCCATGTTCCTCAGAACATTCGCCAACCCTGAGACCTTAAATGGTTAAAATCAATGGGAACCTGGGCTTGAGCGTTTCTTATGTGTCTTGGAGGTCCTAACCATTACAGGATAGGATGGATGGGTAGTCAGTCTTATTTATAGTCGATGATTTTCTTTTAATGCATGCAGATACTTGATGTGCATCTTAGGTCGTCAGGTTGTGTTTGTCATTGTATGCGTCTGGTTCGTCGTCGGGTGGTGACGCAGAGTCGAATGTGTTTATTACCTTGTACACACACGCACACACAATATTAAAAAAAAAAAATTGCACTCGTTAGATGAGGATTGTCGTCTTAACCAGGAGAGTCGTTACACCCTCCGTTAAGACATAGAGTAAGTGAGTACAATAGTGATTTTTTTTTTTTTATGAAACATCTCTTAGGACAAGTGTTACACGGAAATAACATACATCAATATTTACACATTCTATTCTCAACTATATCACTACACAACAAGATTCAGATACAAAACCATCGTTATTCATAGATCAACTACATCACATAGAGATAATAAAATAGGTCTACCCACCCAACCTACCCTGCAAGGTTAGGACCTCCAAGACACATAATCAACACTTAAGTCCAGGATTCATCTGATTGAATTTGAACATTTAAGGTCTCAGGACTAGCGATTTTTCTGAGGAACAAGGAGGTATCTAATTCTCGTAACTCTAATTAAATGTAAATGAAATAACAAAGTATCATTATACATGAAATAACTAAGTTAATGCCATTTTTTAATACAAGAAAATTGACACAACACTTAGGTAAGATCACTAGGTTAGTTTATAAAGTACTTCATGAATATCTGACACAATAAGAAATCTAACTAACTACACAAAGAATAAAGATTTAAGAACTATCTTGCTTATTTAATAATAAGCCATTTGTGCAAATCTTTAACGTGAAAGTCATAAGATATATATCATGTGAATAATTAAAATAAATCAAATATAAACATCTAGTTTTCTAAGAGAATTTCCCTTCTCATTAAGGTTAACTTGTACTTCTCCATTCATCAACATAAATTTTTCATTGATAATTTCCAAACATTCTCATGCTCGTAGCGTTGTATAACTTGTTACCAATAATATATAAACATACATTAATGTTTCCAAATAATAAAAAAACAACATTCTATGATATTTAATTTACCTTGCAATAATTCCTTTATTGTCTTTTCTTTTATATTTATGATTTATTACCTTCTTACTTAGTCATTAATGAAATGGCTTATTATTATTATTATTATTATTAT